>JASVEL010009794.1:0-174011 GCA_032618575.1 Nicotiana noctiflora
ATGCCTACAAGAAGACTTACTAAATGGCAAATTCTGCTGATAGAGTTTGACATCATCTATGTAACACGTACGACAATGAAGGCGCAAGCAGTTGCAGATCATTTAGCAAAAAACCCAGTGGATGATGAGTATAAGCCGCTAAAAACATATTTTCCTGATAAGAAAGCAATGAATGTTGAAGAGATAGTGAAAGATGATAAGCCAGGCTGGAGAATGTACTTCGATGGAGCCGTCAACAGTAAGGGAGTTGGAATTTGAGTGGTGCTTATTTCAGAAATAGGTCAGCATTATCCCGTTACTGCTCAGCTTCGATTTTTCTAAACTAACAACATGGGCGAATATGAAGCATGCATATTGGGATTGAGGATGGCAATAGATATGGGTGTTCAAGAGATTTTGGTCATGGGTAACTCGGATCTCTTGATACATCAGATTCAGGGAGAATGGGGGACAAGAGATTTAAAGTTGATACCTTATCGACAATGTCTGCATGTACTATCCCAGAGACTTCAACCTATTGAGTTCAAACACATCCCAAGAATGCACAATGAAGTAGCAGATGCTTTGGCCACATTATCCTCCATGTTGCATCATCCAAATAAATCTTATGTAGATCCATTATAGATGCAAGTGCGTGATCAAATTGCTTATTGTTTTACCGTGAAGGAAGAACTTGATGGAGAGTCGTGGTATCGTGATATCAAAGAATAATTTAGGATATGAGGGTACCTAGAACAAGCCATTGAAGATCAGAAAAAGGCTATAAGGCGATTGGCAAATGGATTTTTCCTCAATGGAGGAGTTGTATACAAAAGAAGACCAGATTTGGTGCTATTGAGATGCATAAACGCGCAGCAAGCTGATACAATTATAGCTGAGGTACATGCGGGAGCTTGCGAACCTCAGATAAGCGAATACGTTTTAGCCAAGAAAATACTGAGAGCAAGATATTATTGGCTCACCATGGAGCGTGATTGTATTAGGTATGTGAGGAAATGCCATCAATGTTAAATACACTGAGATTTGATTCACTCTCCACCCTATGAGTTGCATACAATGTCTGCACCATGGCCATTCGTTGCCTGGGGCATGGATGTCACCGGACCAATAGAGCCTGCAACATCTAATAAGCACAGATTTATCTTTGTCGCGATTGATTATTTCACCAAATGGGTGGAGGTGAAGACATTTAAGGCAGTGACAAAGAAGGCGGTGTTGGATTTTGTGCATATAAATATCATATGTCGCTTTGGAATTCCTAAAAGATTATCACAGACAATGGTACGAATCTGAACAGTCACCTCATTGCAGAAGCATGTCAAAGTTCAAGATCCTGCATCGTAACTCCACACCTTACAGGCCTAAAGCGAATGGAGCAGTAGAAGCTGCAAATAAGAATATCAAGAAGATTCTCAGAAAAATGGTGGAATAGTCAAGGCAATGGCATGAAAAATTACCGTTCGCTCTTATGGGTTATCGTACAACTGTACGTACTTCAATCGGTGCCATACCTTACTCATTGGTATATGGAATAGAGGCAGTCATACCCGCAAAAATTGAGATACCTTCTCTTTGAATCATAGTTCAAGCTGAAATCGATGATGATGAATGGGTAAAGCCCGGTTAGAAAAATTGAATTTGATTGATGAGAAGACATTGGCGGCCGTTTGTCATGGACAATTATATCAGCGGAGAATGGCCAGAGCATACAATAAGAAAGTACATCCGCAGAAATTTGAAATGGGACAGTTGGTACTGAGACGTATTTTGCCTCATTGGGCTGAAGCGAAAGGAAAATTTGCACCGAATTGGCAAGGACCGTTCATGGTATCACGGGTATTGTCCAATGGAACTCTACATTTGACAGATGTTGAAGGAAAATGTGAAGAGACTTCAATCAACTCAGATGTTGTCAAGAGATATTATGTATTATTCTTTTTTCATTTGTATAATTGTATTTGTCATAATTTTGGAATTGAAATGATGAAGGCATTTTATTCTCTATCTAAACATTTTATCCATTGACATCCCCATTGAGCCATATTTATTTTATTCTTTCATATCCCTCTCTCGGAATCATTCATGATGCAAGAAAAAGAAAAATGAAAAAATGATGATAGAAAAAAGAGAAAAGAAAAAAAGGGAAAGAGACAAAAAGAAAAAAAAAAGAAGAAAACTGCATACAAAAGAAAATCGGGAAGTGTCAAGATGCAACAATGAATATGAACGTAGTACGAACTACGTTTTGACTTTATCTCGAAAGGGTACGTAGGCAGCCTCGCTGAGGTTCCGTCATGATAGAAATAAAATCCAAGATTCCCCAAATATTGAAACTGGGGGCAGAAGTTATGTTTATGATTCCGAGAGTTGTAAATACTTTCGAACCCTCGTTAAATTTTGAGCCTTTATACCCTTCTTTCTGAACCTATCCAAAAGCCACATTACAGTCCAAAAAAGACCTTCTAATCAATTTCAAGAAAATGATGATACAATGAGAATAAGGAGAAATAAGGCATGGACAGTACCCGGGGGTTCAGAAATCAAAAGAATAAAAAGGAAAATAAAAAATGAGAGAGTCTTATTGGTGAAAACCTTAACCGGCATCGTAAGGTGATTGTGAGATTGGGAGAATAAAAATACGAGAGTCTTATCGGTGAAATCCTTAACCGGCACCGTAAGGCGATTGTGAGATTGAGAGAATAAATAAGAGAGTCTTATTGGTGAAAACCTTAACCGACACCATAAGGCGAAAGTGAGGAATATTCTGTTGAAAGAAGAAAAATAGCAAAATAAGATCGGTTTGGGTTGAAAGAAAAGATAGATAATGACAATTCGATTGGTCAGACTGGGTCGGAATTTAAATATATGGCATGGTTAGAGGAATTAGTCGTCATACCCAGATAAGTTCTGTCCTTACTCCAAAATACTCTTACTCCTTTTAATCCATATTTTTCCGCATTTATTGATAAAAAACCAGTTGCCCATTGAAAGCTAACTACCAGCTTCTCATGTTAAGAGGCGCAATAACACTAGGTCGAAGAGAAAATAAAAGAAAAACAAATAAAGGGGGGATGGCAATCAAAGCCAAAGAAAAATGAAAAGAAAAGAAACAAAAAAGGAAAAAGCAGAAAAGGGATTACAAAGGAAAAGTTGAAGAAAATCTGTCAAAGGGCTGCAGAGCAGAATAAAGCAAGAAGAGGTGGGCAATGGAAGCAAAGTCAACAAAATGCCAGTTGCCAACATTTTATAACTAATACGATTGTTCATTGATTTAGACAGGAACAAAAATATTCAAATTATCACTAATCACTTTAAAGTGAATGTGACCAATGTGGAAGAAGAAAAAACACAAAAAGAAATACAACAATAAAATAAGGAATCCGCAGAGGAGGACTCATTCAGTCAATAAGAAACCTACCCAAACAACAAGGGAGGTATTATCTTTTCAAAACTCACACCCCAATTATCAAACGGAGGGAATATTTTCTGCATTTTCATTTTCATGCATCAGGCGCCCACCTGGATAACAAGGGAATATTTTCTGCATTTTCATTTTCATGCATCAGACGCCCACTTGGATAACAAGAGAATATTTTCTCCATTTTCATTTTCATGCATCATCCGCCCACCTAGATAACAAGGGAATATTTTCTGCATTTTCATTTTTCATTCATCAAGCGCCCACCTGGATAACAAGAGAATATTTTCTGCATTTTCATTTCTGCATCAAGCGCCCACCTGGAAAACAAAGGAATATTTTGTGCATTTTAATTTCTGTTCAGGCGCCCACCTGTATAACAAGGGAATACATTTTCAACATTTTAATTTATGTTCAGGTGCCCACCTAGATAATAAGGGAATATTTTTTGCATTTTCATTTTTCATGCATCAAGTGCCCACCTGGATAACAAGGGAATATTTTCTGCATTTTCATTTCTGCATCAGGCACCCATCTGGATAACAAGGGAATATTTTGTGTATTTTAATTTCTGTTCAGGCGCCCACCTGTATAACAAGGGATACATTTCAGCATTTATAATTTCTGTTCAGGCGCCCACCTGTATAACAAGGGAATACATTTCAGCATTTTTAATTTCTGTTCAGGTGCCCACCTGTATAACAAGGGAATACATTTCAACATTTTTCATTTCTGTTCAAGTGCTCACCTGGATAATAAGGGAATATTTTCTGCATTTTAAATTTTGGATCAGGCGCCCACCTGGATAACAAGGGAATATTTTCTGTACTTTAATTTCTGTTTAGGCGCCCACCTGTATAACAAGGGAATACATTTCAGCATTTTTAATTTTTTCAAGCGCCCACATGTATAACAAGGGAATACATTTCTGCATTTTTAATTATTTTATCTAACATGAGTAACACCATGACACATATGGAAAACCCCACACTAGGGCAGATGAGAAGTTTTTGTTGTTTTGTTTTTGTTTTAACAGGTATCAACCTATAAGCAAGAAACACAATTGGAAGTCACACCAAAGGGATGGAAGTAGTATGTCAGAAACAAGAAAATAATCAAAAATCAACAAAAAAAGAAGGATGCAAATAAAGGAGTGGCATAAGATGTGGAAAAGCAAGGAAGAACAAGAAGACAAGAAGTAGATAGGAATTATTGTAATTTATAGGATCATAGCTTAGAATAACTTCTTTATTTTTCATTTTATACTAGTTTAATAAGGAGTTAGTCAGTGATTGGCGAAGTTAGTATTTTGGCGAGTTCCGGTTGGTAGGTGAGATTTTGATCCGGGGGTCAAAATGGAATTTTGAGAGTTGCACTAGTTCCGTTAGGTGATTTTGGATGTTCGTGTAAAATTTCAGGTCATTCGGAGGAGTTTGTTGGGTTTTGAATCGAATGAGTATTTTGGAAACTTTGAAGAAACTTAGACTTGAATCCGATATGAATTGATGATTTTAGTGTTGTTTGATGTGTTTTGATGATTGGAACAAGTTTGTATGATATTTTGGGATATGTTGGTGCCTTTGGTTGATGTCCCGAGGGCCTCTAGAGGTGATTTTGGCTGGCTCAACGGGAAGTTTGAACTTAGAAATTGGTGCAGAAAATACTCAGTTGTTGTAGACCAAAATTGGTCTTCGTGTTTGCGTCTGTTGGCATGTATTCGCGGAAGGAAAATATTTCGAATGTGTCATTCACGTGGTGTGGCCTCGCATTCACGTAGAAGGGGCATGGGGCCCTGCAAAATTTGTTCAACGCGTTCGCGACACTTGTGTTCGTGTTCACGTATGGAGAGAACCTTGGGCATCGCGTTCGCACTGAAGGGAACACATTTGCATAGTAGGAGGTTATGAAGAATCATATTCGCGGGCTTGGAGCTGCATTCGCATAGGGTTAAATTATGGTCAACAATATTTTTTCATCACGAATGCGAGGGTTTTGACCACATTCGCGTAGGGTTAAAACTGAGCGTACATACGGGTATTTATATTATTTCATCCGTGAGTCCATTCATTTTTTCCTCCATTGTTGACCACCTTAAGAGCTTTTTGGTAGAAATTGAAGAGGATTTTGATGGGAATTGATTGGAGGTAAGTCTCGTGACCTAGAAACATCATTTTATTGAATAATCAACCTTTAATTCTTGGAAGTTTGGGGAAAAATTGGAAGAACTAGGGCTTGGTTTTTGAAACAAAATTTGGGATTTGAGGGGGCATTTTAATTCCGATTTTGGTAAATTTGATATGTATGAACTCGTGGTAAGATGAGAAATACGGTGATGTAAATTTCATAATTTTTCGAGAAGTGGGCCCAAGGCTCGGGTTTTGCCAACTTTGTGATTTTTGATATTTTTCTAGTCTTTTCGATTGGTTTATGATTCATTAGCCTATTGAGACGTATTCCTTGGGGTATCATTCAGTGCATTTCAGTTCACTAGGGCTGCCATTACCTGGTGGGAGGCATATGAGCGGTGTAGGTTAGTAGGTGCAACACCTTTGTCATGGCAAGAGTTCTCCTCTATTTTTTTAAAGAAGTGGGTACCACAGTCTTAGAGAGAAGAGTTGCGTAGGTAGTTTGAGTGGCTTTGGTAAGGAGACATGACTGTGACCTAGTATGAGGCGAGATATTTTTAGTTAGCCCGACAAGCTTCCTGGATAGTTCCGACCGATTGAGAGAGGATCAAGAGGTTTGTAGATGGACTTAACTATCACCTTCGTTTTCTTATGACTCAAGAGAGAGTTCTGGGTATTTCCTTTGAGGATGCAGTTGATATTGCTCGTGATATTGAGACGGCTCGTCGTCAGGACAGAGAGGAGAGGGAGGCCAAGAGGCCTCAAGGTTCTAGTAGCTTCAGTGGTTCTCCGTCTAGGGGTCAGTTCCAGCAAGGTAGAGGTCGTTCATTCAGTCCTCCTCAGTCAGCTCGCATTGAGTATTGTGGATCATCTTTCGGCTGAGGTCATCAGGGTTATCAACAGAGCTAGCCATCTCTTAGCGCTCTTCCGGCTCAGGGTTCATTACGAGCTCTATATATTCAGAGTTCCTCCATACCGAGTACGTTAACCAGTCACTCTAACGCATTGGGTTCCCTGCAATCCCATTCTTCAGCACCTGGGAGCTGTTATGATTGTGGGGAGTTTGGGAACATGTGGAGGTAGTGTCCTCGGTGTCGTGGTAGTCCGTCTCTGTAGAGGGGTCATCCCTCGTCTTCTGGCCATCTTCCTCAGCACCTTCCCCACTGCTAGGGGTGAGTGTCAGGCAGCTAGGGGCCGTCCCAGAGGGGGAGGCCGATCGGGTGGTCAGGCTCGCTTCTATGCTCTTCAGGGCCGGTCGGATGCTATTGATTCGGATGTTGTTATCACAGGTTGTGAGCACGTGATTTTTGCCCTAAGCAAACAAATTCCAATAATAAAAAATAAATAAGATCTTTGATGTGCAATTATGTGTTTATTTGAAATAAATTGTGTGATTGTGATTGAAACAATTTGAAATTAAAAACTACAAAAAATGTTAATTAGAAAATGTCACAAAAAATACCGAAAAACTAAGGAAAATAACAAAAATGTCATAAAAAACCAGAAAAAATAGAAAATAGGAAAATAAAAGAGAATTAATAATTGAAAATGAATACAAAAAGAGAAAATAAAATACAAAAGAAAAATATAAAGAAACAAATTAAATACACAATGAAATACACAAAAAATACAATATAAATTGGGCCAAATCCAGGCCCAAAGTGTAACAGCCCAAAGGAAAAATGTCCAGTCCAATTGCCAAATGAAAGGACGACGTAGAGGGCTATTAAATCTCAACCGTTGAGATACTGATCCAACGGACCATGTTAGGCGGTGTGAACATGAAAGAAACGACATCATTTAAAAAACTTTAATCTTGGCCGTCCAAATAATTGTTCAAATGGACACTAATGAGTCTCTTAAAATGACTAAACGATGCAGTATACTAATTAAATCCTCGCCGTCCATATTTGAAGATCTAACGGAGGTCAGGCATTCCTTCATTAAACAAAACGACAGCGTCTAGGATAATTAATCCTGGCCGTTGACAAAAAATTATCCAAAGGTCAGGATTTCACAAGCCCAAGGGAGTATATAAACCCCGTCTCCCGTTCATTAGAGACTAAACCTATACACGCCTATACACACGCACACAAAACCTAGCCGCCGGTCCTTTCTTCTCCTTCACCTCTTCATCGTCTCCAATGGAGACTGGCCAGAATTCATGGCCGTCTCCGGCCACCATCAACCTCAAACCTTCTTTATTTCTCTCTTTCTCATCAAGACCACCCTAGAATCCTAGGAAACCAAAAGAAAACCTTACCTTCTTGAAAGTCCAGTCACTGGAGCCTCTACTGGTGAACTTCAACTTATGATCCAGCCTCCGAAATTAACACCCTAGGACCACTACGAGGGGATCTTTCACCCAATGTAGTTGGTTTCATTCGAATCACTCTGGAAATGCTCGAATCTTCCAAAGAAGTTCGCCGGAACCCTACCTCTGGCGAACACCCAAACACAACCCACCCCTCAAATACACCCACAACACTCTTCTAACACCCAAAAACCCCAAAATAGACTCATTTGAGGAAAATCTGGAAAAATCATACTTCAAGTCTCTGAAGTCTTGAAGCCTGGAAAAAAGAAAAGAAAAAAAAAAGAATAAAAAAGAAAAGAAAGAAAGAAAGGAAGAACAGGAGACAAATCCTGCAAAGCTAAGTTTATTTGCTTTCTTTGTTTTCTGTAGTTGATCTTTTGCATGTTTTTTATTTTAAGATTTCTATATTTTGATCTTCTACATGTTTTCTGTTTATTTGCCTTATTTATTCTAGCATGTTTTTGACTGTTTCATCTTCTAAGATTTCTATATATGGTCTTTTGCATATTCTTGTTTGTTAGTTTTCTGAGGGTTTCTATCAATACCCTATCTCATCTATCCTGTTCTTGGCACATAACTGATATGTTTAGCTCCTTATGGTTTTTCCATAAGTCAATACATGAATCTGATGTGAATATGATTCTTTATGTGTGATTCGTTCACTGTGCCTAAGTCTGAAATTATAATTTAGTTAATTGGGATTCAACCATTATCAAATTTCCTTCTAAGTTCTGATTAATTGATGAATGATTTTTTATTAGTGCTATGTGTGCAAAACGACATAAATTGACTATATTTGCAATTGATTCATATGTTAGACTATGTTAAATCCTATTGTGCTTTGTGGTATTGGTTATAGTTGTAAGACAAGTGTAGTAATCTGGCTATTTTGAAAATGACCTAGTCTAGCCACTCCTGAAACATAGGAGTGGTTAGTTCTGCAATCTAAATCTTGGTTAGTTAAAGTTAATAAAGTAGGCTAAGTCTGCAATATAATTTTGATTCGTTAAATAATAATAAAAGGCTACATTTTAAATTAGTCAGTTAAAAGAGGTTAAAATTGAAAAGGTTAATGAGTTAAAATCTGTCCAAATCTTAAATAGGTTAGAAGATGTTGGCCAGTAGTTAAATAATATAAAACTTAAGGTACCCTGACCATTAGCAGGTTGGGTAAATAACAAGTAATAATTGGGGTACAAAGGGAACAAGAAATGGTATAGTTGTGGATTTAATAGAGTCTATAGGGATAAAATAGACTTTTGGGCTTAGCATTTCTGTAATTAGACACAAAATAAAGGGTAAAACAAGCGTAGTAAAAAGGCATAACTGTGATAATCCTTAGAAAGTGAGGGCACCATAGTAATATGCCCTTAAAAGAAGCAAAAAGTATTCCCTAGAACCTTCCAGCAAGGGCTGGAAGGCATTTCGAGTCTGAAATAAGGGAACCAAACTGTAATTAATAGAACAATTAAGGGGAGAGAACTTATAATAAGATTTTTGAATTACCCCCTCAAAATTTCACCCAAAACACCTATAAATAGGCTTCATCTAAGCCCGAAAAAGGGATGGATTCTATAAATTCAGAGAAAACATTCTGAAATACAAAAATTAAGAGTTATACACCATAAATAGAGTGTAGAATTCTTAGTTAAGTCGAGTACAAGTTCTAGAATTCAACTAGGGTCTTCTGCTATTCTAAACTATTGGATTCTATTGGATTTCCTTCTATTCTGTTCATTGGCTTGCTTATTTGCTGGGTTTTGAAGATTATACTTGGTTATTGTCGCTGTTTTGCTGTGATTTGCTCTCTATTATTCTGCAGCTCTGGTCGCCGACTATCCTTCATCTCATTTGCATCTTAGACTTATATGTTTTCCCTTTGCTGAATCGGGTACACATTTTTTCTACCCAGATATGTAACTATCAGCTATTTGAGGAAATGAAATATGCCATGGGTTGTTCGGATGGAATCTACTGTTGTATTTTGAAATTTTTATGTTAATTGTCAACTAGATCCTCTATAATTTAATCAGAATGACTGTAATAGTTAAGTATATATGAGACTTGAACAACGTAATAGGTAGAGTAGAGTAGACTACACATAGCCATAATCACTCCAAATGTAGCTTAAAAACAGATTAACTTGTAAAACCAATTCACCTAGTTAATACTAGTTTCACAATTTGAATAATAATCAAATTAATCTCGGGAACTAGAACGTGATAATTACGAATGATCAACTTAATCAAAGTCTGTTTCTTCACTTCAAGTAGTTTAATAACAATTTAGAATAGCATGAGTTACAATCAGTAATTAACAACGATTCAATTTGCATAGCTAAGTATCGTATCATTATTCACAAATAGCTGAAATAAGTAGTTTTACTATTAAGTTTTATTAGTAATTGATAATTAGAATTTGGAATTAATGTTGATACACCTATACTTCTGTTTCTTATGAAATAAATGGCATTGGTTAATTTACTCTATTGTTTGATGAATGATTTTTGTGTTGGCTATGAAATGTCAATTATGCTTTCTATTCCTCTCATATGATCTGGGCTCGATAGATAGTACAGGTCCAGATCCAATTGGACTCATATCTGGGTCTTTGAATAAGAACTTTAACATATACTGGATTTCTGAAACCCAGTTGTGTAGACTGGGCTATTAGATTCAGTCCATAAACATCGAGGCTTGGAAATGGAAATAATAGGCCTGGACACAGTGTCACGACCCAAACCCTGGTCGTGATGGCGCCCAACACAATGCTAAGCAAGCCCGACCATATTATCCCTTAAACCAGCCAATTATTAAATAAATTAAACTTAAATAGTAAATGATCATATCAGGTGATAAACGAAATGTAAAACATACAAAATACGGTCACAACCATATCGTGGTGTCACGAGACTGAGCCTCTACAGAATAGCATCCTAATACAACCAAGTCTAGGCAAATAGGAAATCAACAAGATGATAAAGAAGGAGAAACAGGCTCTGCGGACGCTGGCAGCTACCTCGTAATCTCCGCAAAAGTAGACAAGGATCGGCAGCTACAATGTCTCAACTGCTCTCGGGCACCTGTGGATCTGCACAGAAAGTGCAGGGGAGTGGGGTGAGTATATTTCAACTCAGTGAGTAACAATAATAAATAATGACTGAAGGTAAGAACTCCTGTACTATCACTTAGCAGTTCTAAGGCAACCCTCATATGTACGTCATCACTATGGTAATACTCTAATCTCCAAACCACATTTATCTCTACAAGATTCTTACGCTGATCCAACCCTCACTCGTACCCCTACGGTGTATGACCATCTCAACATATAAAGACACATACCTATGTCTATAATATATAAATATTTAAGTAGATAGTAGGATATAATTAAGTATAATGTTGCGGCGTGCAGCCCGCTCCAATACATATACCGCTGCGGCGCGCAGCCCACTCCATTTAACGTCGATGGCGCTCACTGGGGGTGTATACAGACTTCGGAGGGGATCCCTAGGCCCAAGCACTATCATACTGCGGCGTGCAGCCCGATCCATACATGTATTACTGCGGCGTGCAGTCCGATCCAATATTTATATGTATATCTATTTATACTGCTGCAGCGCGCAGCCCGATCCCATAATATACACCTGTGCTCACTGAGAATGTGTGCAGACTCAGACTCCGAAGGGGCTCCTACAGCCCAAGCGCAATAGTACTGCGGCGTGCAGTCCGTCACACATGTATATTACATGTATATTACTGCGGCGTGCAGTCCGATCCAATATATATACTGCTGCGGCGTGCAGCCCGATCCAATATAGGTATATATATATAATACCTCATAATGGGTCCTCGACCCTATCCCAATCAATATGTGCTTGGCCTCTCGGGCCCAATATAATGTATCAAAGTGGGTCCTGGACCCTGTCTTAGTCAATATAGACTTGGCCTTTCAGGCCCACTCAGCTAGAACAGGGAATTCCACCCTAGATAATCTCTCTCAATGTACATATCTAGTACGGGCTCATATTATGCTATACGGCTAGAGCTACGGCTGAGTGTATGTTTCCAACATGATATAAGGGTCACCTAGCTCTATAGGTTCCCTAATGCTCTACGGATCGGCACAAGGCCCCAAACATGGCTATTAGCCCAATTGTACAATTATAGTCTCAGTAACAGTCATACAACACAGTATTCTATTAGCCGGGAAGGACTAAATCCGAACCCCCAATCACAATGTCACCACGCCCGTCATAGAACGCGTGTCTCATCTCAATATAGCACTGTGAAGTGCTAGTACGGGGTTTCAAACCCTCATTACATTGTTTACTACTACCACTCACCTCGAACCGGTAGAAGCTTCAATCCGCCTTGCGCTTGCCTCGCAAATCAATCTCCTCGGGTGCCAAATCTGCTCAAAATCATAGAGAATGCATCAATATATGCTAATTTTATGAAATTCATTCGAAATAACCCAAATTATATCAAAACCCACAAGTTGTCAAAATCCGACTTTTGGTGCGCTTCTCTAAAAATTATAAAAGTTACATATTCGGAACCCTCGTCTCAATACGAGTCTAGGCATATCAAATTTACCAAAATCGGACTCCATTTGCCCACTCAAATCAGTGTTTTTCTTCAATTTAGGCCTAGGGCTCAAACCCACCTTCAATCTTCCATTTACAGAAATTTAACCAAGGATTTCATGCTAAAATGATGCAATTAAGCCACAAAACTTACCTCCGACGAATCCCCGATGAATTACCAGCAATTCCCGTGAGTTTCTCTCTCTAGAACTCAAAAATGGCGTTTTGGGTTAATGAACCCGTAGCCCCTCTGTTCTGTGATTAAATTCTCTGCCAGACCCATTTGCTCTACGCGATCGCGACTCCACTCATGCGATCGCGATGTTCAAACATTTCGACCTCACGCGATCGCAACTCTCCTCACGCGATCGCGATGTACAACCATCCGGCCTCACGCGATCGCGTCCCTCTTCCTGCGATCGCGTAGCACATTTTTCCCTCGACCCCATTTCTCTTCTACGCGATCGCGTAGATGCTCATGCGATCGCGATGACCACCCGGTTAACTCTACACGATCGCGTCCGTGCTCCTGCGATCGCGTCGCTTCCGTTCTTGACCTTACGCGATCGCGTCCCTATCTCTGCGATCGCGAAGGGTAAAATTCTGCTGCACTTATGACAGCAAACCAGCTCTCTTCTTTGGCCAAGAATGGTCCGTTTGGACCCCCGGATTCATCCCGAGACCCCCGGGACCCCAACGAAAACCACCAACATACTCCAAAACATGATACGAACTTGTTCCAATCATAAAAACACCACACTAAACATCAAAATCACCATTTCTACACGAATTCAAGCCTAAGTTTCTTCAAAACTTTCAAAACTAACATTAAATCCAAGACCCGATCAAACGATGTTCGAATGACCTGAAAATTTGCAGACACATTCAAAAACACATAACGAAGCTACAGAAATTGTCGGAATTCCATTCCGACCCCCGGATCAAAATATCACCTACCGTTCGGATTTCGCCAAAATTCAACCTTAGCCAATTCAAGCCTATTTCTACACGGGCCTCCAAATTCAATTCCGATCGCTCCCCTAAGTCACAAATTACCTCCCGGAACTAACCGAATAATCAGAATTCGATTCCGAGCTCTCTAACTGAATAGTCAACTCCGGGTTGACTTTCCTTATTCAAGTTTCCTTCAAAAAGGCTATATGCCTCATTTTCATTTCAATTCACTCCTAACTTCCCCGATAGACTCTAACACCGATATAAAAGCATGAATTATGTAATTACAACATAACGGGGTGGTAATTTCCGTGACGACGGGTCCGGGTCGTCACATTCTCCCCCTCTTAAGCAAACGCTCGTCCTCGAGCGGGTCAAGAAACATACCTGAAGTCTCAAACAAGTGAGGATATCTGCTCCGCATCTCCCGCTCAACCTCCCAAGTAGCCTCCTCTACGGGTCGACCTCTCCACTGAACCTTAACTGATGCAATCTCCTTCGACCTCAACTTCCTTACTTGGTGACCCAAAATAGTAATAGGCTCCACGTCATAGGATAGATCACCATCAAGCTGAATGGTACTGAAGTCTAATACATGGGATGGGTCTCCGATGTACTTCCGGAGCATAGACACATGGAATACTGGATGGACGCTGGATAAGCTGGGCGGCAAGGCTAACTCATATGCCACCTCTCCAACTCTCCCGAGTATCTCAAAAGGACCAATGTACCTAGGACTCAACTTTTCTTTTCTTCCCAAACCTCATGACACCCTTCATAGGTGAAACCTTCAATAATACTCTGTCACCAACCATGAAAGACAACTCTCAAACTCTACGGTCCGCATAACTCTTCTGGCGAGACTGTGCTGTACGAAGCCTCTCCTGGATCAACTTTGCTCTATCCAGAGCATCCTGAACTAACTCAGTCCCTATCAATCTATCCTCATCAGGCTTAAACCATCCGACGGGAGATATACACCGTCTGCCATACAATGCCTCGTACGGGGCCATCTGAATACTCGACTGGTAACTATTGTTGTAGGCAAACTCAGCAAGTGGCAAAAACTTATCCCATGAACCACCAAAGTCAATCACACATGCCCGCAACATATCCTCCAGGATCTGAATAGTGCGGTCAGACTGTCCGTCTGTCTGGGGGTGAAATACGGTGCTTAACTCAACCCGTGCACCCATCTCTCGCTGAAATGCTCTCCAAAACTGAGAAGTGAACTGAGTGCCTCTGTCAGATATAATAGACACTGGGACCCCATGCAACCTGACAATCTCCCGAATAAAGATCGATGCCAACCGCTCCGATGAGTAAGTAGTACTAACCGGGATGAAATGTGCGGACTTAGTCAGCCGATCAACAATCACCCATACAGAATCAAACTTCCTCGCTGTCCGAGGAAGCCCAATAACAAAATCCATGGTGATCCTCTCCCATTTCCACTCGGGAATAACCATACGCTGAAGAACACCGCCCGGTCTCTGATGCTCATATTTGACCTGCTGGCAATTGAGGCACTTAGCTACATGCCTAACAATATCCATCTTCATTCTTCTCCACCAGTAGTGCTGTCTCAAGTCTTGGTACATCTTTGCGGCAACTTGGTGAATAGGGTACCGCGAACTGTGTGCCTCCTCAAGTATCAACTCCCGCAAACCATCAACATTGGGCACGCATATACGGCCCTGCATCCTCAGAACACCATCACCGTCGATAGTCACATCTCTAACATCATTATGATGCACTCTGTCCTTAAGGACAAGTAAATGTGGGTCGTCATACTATCGCTCCCTGATGCGATCATATAAGGAAGATCGAGAAACAACACAAGCCAACACCCGACTCGGCTCCGAAATATCTAATCTCACTAGCCGATTGGCTAGGGCCTGAACATCATAAGCAAATGGCCTCTCCCCAACTGGGATGAAAGCTAAGCTGCCCATGCTAACCGCCTTCCGACTCAAGGCATCGGCCACCACATTGGCCTTCCCGGGATGATACAAAATAGTGATATCATAGTCCTTAAGCAACTCCAACCACCTCCGCTGTCTCAAATTAAGGTCCTTCTGTCTGAATAAGTGCTGAAGGCTGCGATGATCCGTGAACACCTCACAGGAGACACCATACGGGTAATGCCTCCAAATCTTCAAAGCATGAACTATGGCTGCTAGCTCCAAATCATGAACAGGGTAGTTCTTCTCCATGGGGCTTCAACTGGCGAGAAGCATAAGCAATGACCCTACCCTCCTACATCAACACACAACCAATGCCAACTCCCGAGGCATCACAATACATAGTATAATGATCTGAAGCTGACGTCGATATCAACACTAGTGTTGTGGTCAAAGCTGTCTTGAGCTTCTGAAAGCTCTCCTCACACTCCTCGGACCACACAAAAGGAGCACCCTTCCGAGTCAATCTAGTCAATGGTGAAGCAATAGAAGAAAATCCCTGAACAAATCGGCGATAGTACCCTGCCAACCCCAGGAAACTACGGATCTCAGTAGCTGAGGTCGGTCTAGGCCAACTCGACACTGCCTCTATCTTGTTCGGATCTACCTGAATACCATCACAGGACACCACGTGCCCTAAGAATGCCACGGACTCAAGCCAGAACTCACATTTGGAGAACTTGGCATACAGCTTCTCCTCTCTCAATCTCTGCAACACAATGCTCAAGTGCCGAGCATGCTCCTCCTGGCTGCGAGAGTAGACTAGTATGTCATCAATGAATACGATCACAAATGAATCAAGATACGGCCTGAATACACTGTTCATCAGATGCATAAATGCTGCTGGGGCGTTGGTCAGCCCAAAAGACATCACAAGGAACTCATAGTGACCATATCCGGTCCGGAATGCAGTCTTCATAATGTCAGACTCTCTAATCTTCAGCTGATGGTAGCCTGAACGAAGATCAATCTTCGAGAACACCCTAGCTCCCTGGAGATGATCAAATAAATCATCAATACGAGGCAGAGGATACTTATTCTTCACTGTTACTTTGTTTAGCTGCCTGTAGTCAATACACATCCTCATGGATCCGTCCTTCTTCTTAACAAACAGGACCGGTGCACCCCACGGCGACACACTCGGCCGAATAAACCCCTTATCTAGGAGTTCCTAGAGCTGCTCCTTCAATTCCTTCAACTCAGCTGGTGCCATCCGATACGGAGGAATAGAAATGGGCTGAGTGCCCGGCACCAAATCGATACCAAAATCAATATCCCTGTCCGGCGGCATGCCCGGCAGGTCTGAGGGGAATACATCTGGGAAATCCCTCACAATAGGTACAGAATCAATGCTAGGAGATTCAGCTCCCACGTCTCTCACAAAAGCTAAGTACGATAAACACCCTTTTTCAACCATCTTCTGAGCTTTTAAGAACGAAATAACACGGCTAGGGACGAAATCGGTCGAACCCCGCCACTCAATCTGAGAAATACCCGGAATAGCCAACGTAACTGTCTTAGCATGACAGTCCAATATAGCATGATACGGAGACAACCAGTCCATACCCAATATAACATCAAAGTCCACCATCCCCAACAATAACAAATCTGCCTGGGTCTCCAGACCCCCAATAGATATAACACAGGATCTATAGACATGATCCACAACAATCGTATCACCCACGGGGTAGATACATGCACCGGCAGCTCAAGACTCCCTCGGGTCGTGCCCAAATGAGGAGCAAAATATGTAGACACATAAGAATAAGTAGAACCGGGATCAAACAATACTGAGGCATCTCTGTGGCAGACTGAAATAATACCTGTAATGACAGCATCAGAAGCAACGGCCTCAGATCGGCCCTGAAAAGCATAGCATCTAGCCTGTCCGCCTGATCGGCCTCCCCTCGAGAGCGACCCCTAGCTGTCTGACCCTCACCCCTAGCTGGCGAGGCGGGTGCTGAAGTAGAAGGACCAGATGACGAGGGCTGCCCCCTCTGCTGATAAGATCTGGAAACAAGACGGGGACACTCCCTATGGTGGTGCCCAAACTCTCCGCACTCGTAGCAACTCCCCGGTGCTGGGTACTGAGACTGATAAGGACCTCTGGCGCTGGAGTGGCCGGCTGATGAACTAGGCCGAGATGAACCCTGAGCGGATGGGGCCTGTGAAGAACTCTGAGCTGGCATGGCACTGAGAGCTGGCTGGCTCTGGTGCGAACCCTGATAACCTTATCTAGGAGACCATCTGCTACGATCTGAGCGACCCGACTGCGAAGACCTGAAAGAGCGACCTCGGCTCTGCTGACTCTGGCCTCCGGTCTGAGTGCCGCTGGAACTAGCTGCTCCTCGAGGCCTCATGGCCTCCCTCTCATCCCGCTCCCTGCGACGATCAGTCTCTATGTCGCGAGCAATATCCACAGCATCCTCAAATGTACGACTCAAAACCCTCTCCCGAGTCATCAGAATACGAATAGGATAAATGAGGCCGTCCACGAAGCGCCCAATCCTCTCTCTGTCGGAATGAACCAACCACGGTGCATATCTGGACAACTCTGTAAACCTGATCTCATACTCTGACACTGACATGTCCCCCTGACGGAGACCCTCAAACTGCCTACGCATCTCCTCTCTCTGAGATCGAGGCACCCATTTCTCCAAGAACATAGTGGAGAACTCCGGCCATGATAGTGGTGCTGCTCCGGCTGGCCTGCGGCGCTCATAAGCCTCCCACCAAGCGAAGGCTGGTCCCTGAAACTGAAAGGTAGTGAAAGATACCCCACTGGACTCCAATATCCCTACCGTACGAAGCATCCGACGGCACTTGTCCAGAAAGCCTTGGGCATCCTCGCCCGGAGCACCGGTGAACACTGGAGGAGATAGTCTAGTGAACCTCTCGAGACAATGCTACTCATCGTCCGTCACAACTGGGACCCTGTCTCGCTGAACCTGATCTGCTGGCTGAACCGGAACCACAGGCTGAACTGGAGGAGCCTCTGGTGTCTATAAGCCCTGCACTGTTGGCTCTGGAGTGCGTACTGCGGGGGTCTGATGACCACCCCCGATCCCTGATGCAGCTGCTGCAGTAGTAACTGAAACCGCCTGTGCTAGGCCAGTGCAGACTGCTAGTATCTGAGCCAGGGTCTCCTGTAGACCCGGAATAACAATGGGCACAGCTGGTGCCTGATCTGGTGCTACTGGCACCTCTGCAACTGGGGGCTGTGGGTCAGCTGGCACTGCCTCAGCTGCCCTAACTCCGCCACGACCATTACCGCGTCCACGGCCTCTAGCAGGTGGTAGTGGTAGTCGTCCTCCACGTCCGGATGATCGAGTTCTCGCCATCTGCGAGAGAATAGAATGTCAAAGTTCAGTTCAAGTCAAAAGTAATCGCACGACAAGAATTCCAAGAATTGAAACTTTTCCTAAAAAGGTTTGCAGCCTCCCGAGGATAAGTACAGGCGTCCCCGTACCGATCCACGAGACTCTACCAACCGGCTCATGACTCGCGAGACATGTTAACCTAGGCTCTGATACCAACTTGTCACGACCCAAACCCTGGTCGTGATGGCGCCCAACACATAGCTAGGCAAGCCCGACCAAATTATCCCTTAAACCAGCCAGTTATTAATCAAATTAAACTTAAACAGTAAATGATCATATCGGGTGATAAACGAAATGTAAAACATACAAAATACGGTCCCAACCATATCGTGGTGTCACGAGACTGAGCCTCTACAGAATAGCATCCTAATACAACCAAGTCTAGGCAAATAGGAAATCAACAAGATGATAAAGAAGGAGAAAACAAGCTCTGCGGACGCTGGCAGCTACCTCGTAATCTCCGCAAAAGTAGACAAGGATCAGCAGCTACAATGTCTCAACTGCTCTCGGGCACCTGTGGATCTGCACAGAAAGTGCAGGGGAGTGGGGTGAGTATATTTCAACTCAGTGAGTAACAATAATAAATAATGACTGAAGGTAAGAACTCCTGTACTATCACTTAGAAGTTCTAAGGCAACCCTCATATGTACGTCATCCCTATGGTAATACTCTAATCTCCAAACCACATTTATCTCTACAAGATTCTTACTCTGATCCAACCCTCACTCGTACCCCTACGGTGTACGGCCATCTCAACATATAAAGACACATACCTATGTCTATAATGTATAAATATTTAAGTAGATAGTAGGATATAATTAAGTATAATGCTGCGGCGTGCAGCCCGCTCCAATACATATACCGTTGCGGCGCGCAGCCCGCTCCATTTAACGTCGACGGCGCTCACTGGGGGTGTATACGGACTTCGGAGGGGCTCCCTAGGCCCAAGCACTATCATACTGCGGCGTGCAGCCCGATCCACACATGTATTACTGCGGCGTGCAGTCCGATCCACTAATTATATGTATATATATTTATACTGCTGCGGCGCGCAGCCCGATCCCATAATATACACCCAGTGCTCACTGAGAATGTGTGCAGACTCAGACTCCGAAGGGGCTCCTACAGCCCAAACGCAATAATACTGCGGCGTGCAGTCCGTCCCACATGTATATTACATGTATGTTACATGTATATTACTGCGGCGTGCAGTCCGATCCAATATATATACTGTTGCGGCGTGCAGCCCGATCCAATATAGGTAGGTATATATATAATACCCCATAATGGGTCCTCGACCCTATCCCAATCAATATGTGCTTGGCCTCTCGGGCCCAATATAATGTATCAAAGTGGGTCCTGGACCCTGTCTTAGTCAATATAGACTTGGCCTTTCAGGCCCACTCAGCTAGAACAGGGAATTCCACCCTAGATAATCTCTCTCGATGTACACATCTAGTACGGGCTCATATTATGCTATACAGCTAGAGCTACGACTGAGTGTATGTTTCCAACATGATATAAGGGTCACCTAGCTCTATAGGTTCCCTAATGCTCTACAGATCGGCACAAGGCCCCAAACATGGCTATTAGCCCAATTGTACAATTATAGTCTCAGTAACAGTCATACAACACAGTATTCTATTAGCCGGGAAGGACTAAATCCGAACCCTCAATCACAATGTCACCACGCCCGTCATAGAACGCGTGTCTCATCTCAATATAGCACTGTGAAGTGCTAGTACGGGGTTTCAAACCCTCAGTACATTGTTTACTACTACCACTCACCTCGAACCGGTAGAAGCTTCAATCCGCCTTGCGCTTGCCTCGCAAATCAATCTCCTCGGGTGCCAAATCTGCTCAAAATCATAGAGAATGCATCAATATATGCTAATTTTACGAAATTCATTCGAAATAACCCAAATTATATCAAAACCCACAAGTTGTCAAAACCCGACTTTTGGTGCGCTTCTCGAAAAATTATAAAAGTTACATATTCGGAACCCTCGTCTCAATACGAGTCTAGGCATATCAAATTTACAGAAATCGGACTCCATTTGCCCACTCAAATCAGTGTTTTTCTTCAATTTAGGCCTACGGCTCAAACTCACCTTCAATCTTCCATTTACAGAAATTTAACCAAGGATTTCATGCTAAAATGATGCAATTAAGCCACAAAACTTACCTCCGACGAATCCCCGATGAATTACCAGCAATTTCCGTGAGTTTCTCTCTCTAGAACTCAAAAATGGCGTTTTGGGTTAATGAACCCGTAGCCCCTCTGTTCTGTGATTAAATTCTCTGCCAGACCCATTTGCTCTACGCGATCGCGAATCCACTTACGCGATCGCGATGTTCAAACATTTCGCCCTCACGCGATCGCGACTCTCCTCACGCGATCGCGATGTACAACCATCCGGCTTCACGCGATCGCGTCCCTCTTCCTGCGATCGCGTAGCACATTTTTCCCTGGACCCCATTTCTCTTCTACGCGATCGCGTAGATGCTCATGCGATCGCGATGACCACCCGGTTAACTCTACGCGATCGCGTCCGTGCTCCTGCGATCGCGTCGCTTCCGTTCTTGACCTTACTCGATCACGTCCCTATCTCTGCGATCGCGAAGGGTAAAATTCTGCTGCACTTATGAAAGCAAACCAGCTCTCTTCTTTGGCCAAGAATGGTCCGTTTGGACCCCCGGATTCATCCCGAGACCCCCGGGACCCCAACGAAAACCACCAACATACTCCAAAACATGATACGAACTTGTTCCAATCATAAAAACACCACACTAAACATCAAAATCACCATTTCTACACGAATTCAAGCCTAAGTTTCTTCAAAACTTTCAAAACTAACATTCAATCCAAGACCCGATCAAACGATGTCCGAATGACCTGAAAATTTGCAGACACATTCAAAATCACATAACGAAGCTACAGAAATTGTCAGAATTCCATTCCGACCCCCGGATCAAAATATCACCTACCATTCGGATTTCGCCAAAATTCAACCTTAGCCAATTCAAGCCTATTTCTGCACCGGGCCTCCAAATTCAATTCCGATCGCTCCCCTAAGTCACAATCCACCTCCCGGAACTAACCGAATCATCAGAATTCGATTCCGAGCTCTCTAACTAAATAGTCAACTCCGGGTTGACTTTCCTTATTCAAGTTTCCTTCAAAAAGGCTATATGCCTCATTTTCATTTCAATTCACTCCTAACTTCCCCGATAGACTCTAACACTGATATAAAAGCATGAATTATGTAATTACAACATAACGGGGTGGTAATTCCCGTGACGACGGGCCGGGTCGTCACACACAGTTCTGAAAAATACGAAACAAGTAAAATTATTAAGGAAAAACCAAAAATAGAGAATGTAGCATATATAAGGATTGGACTTCTTAAAAATAACCGGACGAGCCTCGTACAAGAATAAAATATATGGGGCCCCCATATGAATGTTAATAAGTGATAGACTTAGGAAGACTGTTTAGCAAATACCACGGTCTTTCCTAAAGTATAATAAGTCGTTAGACGTTATAGGAACGATTTTAAATATACATTCCTTAATGCGAGTGCACATCTAATATGACTCAAATCTTAAATCTCGATGAAGATGAAATGTGTTAAAAGTCATAGGCGTACTGGTTGCGGTGTGACTCGAAATACGTTTTTGCGACGTCGCAAGTCATTAAAATATCAAAAACGAAACATTCACATGTTGTAAAAGCATATAACAAAATCATATAAAGTCAAAAATGACAGTTGAGCGATCGTGCTAAAACAACGAAATCCGGGAGTGCCTAACACCTTCTCCCGGGTTAGCAGAATTCCTTATCCGGATTTCTAGATGCGCGGACTGTTTAAATATAGTCAATCTTCCTCGGATTAGGGATTAATTGGTGACTTGGGACACCATTATATTTCCAAGTGATGACTCTAAAACTCTAAATAAAATCTCGTTCCGATTGTCCTTAAAGTGGAAAAACTCCTTCCTCGTTTATAACTATTATACTATTTCCCGGGTGTATTAGTGATTAATGAGTTATACCTTATTTCCTATTTCGGGAAGAAGAGGTTGTAAAAAGGGAGGTGTGACACAAGTATTATTTTAGTATGCCACAGGGATGCCTCAATTTTATTTGATCCTAGATCTACCTATTACTATGTGTCTTCTTATTTTGCTCATCATTTGGGTACGACCTGGGGGTATCATGCGTTACCTGTTCATGTATCCACCCAGTAGGTGGTACTATTGTGATAGACCGTGTATATCAATCGTGTCTAGTGACTATTGGGGGCCAGGAGACCCGAGTTGACTTGTTGCTATGAGCATGGTAGATTTTGATGTTATTCGGGGCGTGGATGGGTTATCTCTGTGCCATGCTATTCTTGACTATCATGCTAAGATAGTCACATTGGCCATTCCAAGGATTTCAAGGATTGAGTGGCTTGGTATGACTGACTAGGTACCCAGCAGGGTGATTTCATTCCTAAAAGCCTAGAAGATGGTTGGGAAAGGTTGTCTATCATATTTGGCATTTGTGAGAGATATCGGAGCTGAGACTCCTAGTCTTGATTCTGTTCCCGTTCTAGCAGACCTATCGGGCATGCCATCTGACACAGATATTGATTTTTGGTACTGATGTAGTGCCAGGTACTCAGCCCATCTCTATTCCTCCCTATCATATGGCACCAGCAGAGTTATAAGAGTTGAAGGAGCAACTTCAGGAACTCCTAGATAAGGGGTTCATCCGTCTGAGTATGTCACCGTTGGGTACACCGGTCATATTTGTGAAGAAGAATAAGGATGGCACAATGAGAATCTGCATTGATTACAGGTAAATAAATAAGGTGACGGTGAAGAACGAGTATCCTATACCTTGTATTGATGATTTATTTGACCAGCTTCAGGGGGGCAAAGGTAGTCTCCAAGATTGATCTCCATTCAGGTTTTCACCAGTTAAAGATTAGGGATTCTGATATTATGAAGATGACTTTTAGGACAAGATATAAGTATAATGAGTTTCTTGTTATGTGTTTTGGGCTAACTAATGCCCCAGCCGCGTTTATGCACTTGATGAATAGTACACTTCGACCGTATCAGGATTTATTTGTGATTGTGTTTATTGATGACATCCTGGTGTACTCGCGTAGCCAGGAGGAGCACGCACAACACTTAAGGGTAGTATTACAGAGATTGAGGGAGGAAAAACTTTATGAAAAGTTCTCCAAGTGCTTGTTCTGGCTTGGTTCTGTGGCTTTCCTGGGGCGCGTGGTGTCTAGTAATGGTATTCATGTTGATCCAAAAAAGATAGAAACGGTGCAGAGTTGGCCTAGACCGATCTTAGCCATAGAGATCCGTAGTTTCCTTGGGTTGGCAGGGTACTATCGTCGGTTTGTTCAGGGATTTTCATCTATCGCATCACCCTTGACCAAGTTGACTCAGAAGGGTGCACCATTTGTGTGTTCAGATGAGTGCGAGGAGAGCTTTCAGAAGCTCAAGACAGCTTTGACCATGGCTCCAGTGTTGGTATTGCCATCAACTCCAAGTTCTTACACTATTTATTGTGATGCTTCGAGAGTTGGGATCATATGTGTGTTGATGCAGGAGGGTAGAGTTATTGCATATGCTTCTCATCAATTGAAGCCCCATGAGAAGAACTACCATGTACATGACTTGGAGTACACTACTATATTCCATGCTTTGAAGATTTGGAGGCACTACTTATATACCGTATCTTGTGAGGTGTATACTGATCATTGTAGCCTTCAGCATCTGATTAAATAGAAGGACATTAATTTGAGGTAGCGGAGGTGGCTTGAGTTACTCAAGGACTATGATATTACCATTTTGTATCACCCGAGGAAGGCCAATGTGGTGGCCGATGCTTGGAGATGGAAGGAGGTTAGAATGGATAGCTTGGCATACATTCCAGTTGGGAGAGGCCCTTTGCAGTTAATGTCCAAGCTTTAGCCAATTGAATGGTGAGTTTAGACATTCAGAGCCTAGTTAGGTGTTGGCTTGCATTGTTTCTCGATCTTCCTTGTATGACCGCATCAGAGCACTAGTATGATGATTCACATTTGCTTGTCCTTAAGGATAGGGTTTAGCATGATGTTTCCAGGGATGTGACTATTGATTGTGATGGCGTGTTGAGGATGCAGGGCCGGATATGCGTGCCCAATATAGATGGGGTCTGTGATTTTATATTGGAGGAGGCCCACAGCTCGCGATCTATCCATCCAGGTGCTGTGAAGATGTATCTGGATTTGAGATAACACTATTAGTGGAGGAGGATGAAGAAGGGTATTGGGAGTTATGTAGCTCGATGTCTCAACTGTCAGCAAGTCAAGTATGAGCATCAGAGGACGGGCGGTGTTCTTCAACGTATGGTTATTCCTGAGTGGAAATGGGAGAGGATTACTATGGATTTTGTGAGTTGTCTCCCTTGAACTTTGAGGAAGTTTGATCTAGTTTGTGTGATTGTGGATCGACTGACCAAGTCCGCACACTTCATTCCAGTATGTACTACTTATTCTTCAGAGTGGTTAGCAGGAATCTTTATCTGGGAGATTTTTTGATTGCATGAGGTTCTAGTGTCTATTATCTAAGATAGGGGTACTCCGTTCACTTCTTAGTTCCGGAGAGTATTTCAGCGAGAGTTGGGTATGCAGGTAGAGTTGAGCACAACATTTCATCCTCAGATGGATAGGCTATCTGAGCGCACCATTCAGATATTGGAAAACATGTTGCGTGCATGTATTATTGATTTTGGGGGCTCATGGGATGAGTTTTTGCCACTTGCATAGTTTTCCTACAACAACAACTATCGGTCGAGCATTCAGATGGCCCCATAGAAGCGTTGTATGGGAGATGGTGTAGATCTCCTGTTGGATGGTTCGAGCCTAGCGAGGCTAGATTATTGGGGACAGAGATGGTTCAGGATGCCTTAGAGAAGGAAGCTGATTCAGGAGAGGCTTCGTACAACACAAACTCGTTAGAAGTGTTTTGCGGACCGGAAGGTTAGAGATATGTCTTATATGGTATGTGAGAAGGTCTTGCTGAAGGTTTCACCCATGTAGGGCGTTATGCAGTTTGGAAAGAAAGGGAAGCTGAGTCTGAGGTTCATTGGTCCTTTTGAGATACTTAGGAGGATTGCAAATATGGCTTATGAGCTTGCTTTGCCACCCAGCTTGTTTAGCATGCATATGATATTTCATGTATCTATGCTCCGGAAATATGTTGGGGACCCGTCTTATGTTTTAGACTTCATCTTGGTTCAGTTTGATGATGATTTGACATATGATGTGGAGCCACTGCTATTTTGGGTGGTCAGATTTGAAAGTTGAGGTCAAAGGATATAACTTCAGTGAAGGTGCAGTGGAGAGGTCGGCCCGTGGATGAGGCAACTTGGGAGACCGAGCGGGAGATGAGGAGCAGATATTCTCACTTGTTTGAGGATCCAGGTATGTTTCTTGACCAGCTCGAGGATGAGTGTTTGTTTTAGTTGGGGAGGCTGTGACGACCTGGCCCGTCATCACATGAGTTACTGCCATATTTCCCTCTTATTATGTTTCTCTATGCTTCATTATCGGTATGTGAGGTGATCGAGTTCAATTTGATTGGTTTTAGATGGAAATGAGACACTTAGTCTCTATAAGGAAACCTTGTATTGGAAAAGCCAACTGAAAGTTGACTATTAAGTTAGAGGGCTCGAATGTGATTTCTCGTGATTCAGTTAGCTTTGAGGTATGATTTGTGACTTAGGAGCGCGATCAGAATTGGTTTTGGAGGTCCGGCGTAGAATTAGGCTTGAATTGGCAAAGTTAGTATTTTGGCGAATTTTGGTTGGTAGGTAAGAGTTTGATCCGGTGGTCGAAATGGAATTGTGAGAGTTGTAGTAGCTCCGTTAGCTGATTTGTTATGTGCATGTAAAATTTTAGGTCATTCGAAGGAGATTTGGTTGGGTTTTTTATCCAATGCATATTTTGGAAGTTTTGAAGAAACTTATGCTTGAACCCGATGTGATTTGATGATTTTAGTGTTGTTTGATGTATTTTGATGACCGGAACAAATTCATATGATGTTTTGGGGTGTGTTGGTGCCTTTGGCTGAGGTCTCGGGGGCCTCGAGGTGATTTCGGATGGCTAAATGGGAAGTTTGAACTTAGAAAATGTAGTAGAAAATACTCAGTTGTTGCAGACCAAAATTGGTCGTCGCGTTAGGGTCTATTGGCACGCGTTCACGAAAGGAAAATATTTTGTCCATCGCGTTCGCGTGGGGTGGCCTCGCATTCGCAAAGAACGGGCCTAGGGCCCTGCCAAATTTGTTCAACATGTTTGCGACACATGGGTCCGCGTTCCCACAGGGAGATAAGCTTAGGCATGGCGTTCGCGTAGTAGGAGGTCATGAAGCATCGCGTTCGCGGGCTTGGAGCCGTATTTGCGTAGTGTTAAATTAAGGTCAACAATATTTGTTCATCACGAATGCGGGGGTTTTGACCGCGTTCGCATAGGGTTAAAACTAAGCGTACATAAGGGTTTTTATATTTATTCATCTGTGAATCCATTCATTTTTTCCTCTATTGTTGATCGCCTTAAGAGATTTTTGGTAGAAATTGAAGAGGATTTTGATGGGAATTGATTGGAAGTTAGTCTTGTGACCTAGAAACATCATTTTATTGAAGAATCAACCTTTAATTCTTGGAAATTAGTTAAAAATTGAAAGAACTAGGGCTTGGTTTTTAAAATGAAAGTTTGGGATTTGAGGGGGCATTTGAACTCCGATTTTGATAAATTTTATATGTATGAACTCGTGACGAGACAAGAAATTTGGTGATGTGAATTTTGTCATTTTTTGAGATGTGAGCTCGGGGCTCGAGTTTTGACAACTTCGTAATTTTTGATATTTTTTGGTCTTTTTGATTGGATTATGATTCATTAGCCTTTTTAACGTATTCCTTGTGGTTTTGATTTGATTCGACGTACGAGGAGGTCGATTCGAGAGGAAAGGGCATATCGAGCTAAACTTTTGCCCAGCTAGAGGTGAGTAATGACTTTAAATGATGTCCTGAGGGCTTGAGACGACAAATTTGCACAACTTGGCGCTATGTTGAGATGAGACACGCATTCAATGACGAGCGCGATGTCATTTACTATTGGGGACTGTGATTTGGTCCAACCCGAATGATATTTTACACTGTTTTGATGACCCGGCCCATCGTCACATGATTTATCGTCCTGTTTCCCCCTTAATGTGTTGCTTCATGTTTCAATATCAGTGTATGAGTTGATCGGGTGAAATTGAGTTGGTTTTAGTTTAAAATGAGGCACTTAGCCCTTTAGAAGGAAGCTTGTTATAGAAAAGTCAACCAAAAGTTGACTATGTAGTTAGAGGGCTTGGATGTGAATTTCGATGGTTTGGTTAGCTTCGCGGGATGAATTGTGACTTAGGAGTGCGACCGGAATCGAATTTGGAGGTCCGGTGTAGAAATATACTTGAATTGGCGGAGTTGGAATTTTGGCGAATTCCGGTTGATAGGTGAGATTTTGATCCGAGGGTCGGAATGAAATTCTGAGAGTTGCAGTAGATTTGTTAGGTGATTTAGGATATGTCTGCCAATTTTTAGGTGGTTCGGACGTTGTTTGGTCAGGTTTTTGATTGAATGCGCATTGCGTAAGTTTTCATGAAGACTAGGCTTGTATCCGATATAATTTATTGGTTTTAGCATTATTTGACATATTTTGAGGATTGGAACAAGTTTGAATGAGGTTATAGGGTGTGTTGGTGCTTTTGGACCTCGGGGTAATTTTGGGTTGTTAAACGATGAATTTCGACGTTGTTGCAGGTCTGGTGTATAAGGCTTCTCCTATTTTCGCATCTGCGGAAAAAGAGCCGCATAAGCGGTTCCGCAGATACGGTTGTGGTGTCGCAAAAGCGTTCCTCGATGGACCAGGTCAATTCCATAAAATCAGAAGTCTAGTCGTTTAGGCGGGTTCGTAAAAGCAGAGAAAGTACCGCATAATGGTAGCAGGGAAACTGTAGAAGCGAAAAATTAGAACCACATAAGCGGTCAAATGGCCGCAGAAGCTAGCGGGACGGCAGAAGCGAAAAATGCTGAAGGGTTTAATGAAACAGTGTTAGCGAATTACAGAAGTTCAAAAAACATTTTAGACTTCGGGAAGAGGCGATTTTGGGCGATTTGGAGAGGAATTGAAGGGAATTACATCATGTATGAATTTATAGCCTCGAATAGTGTTGTTATGGTATAAAAACAAGGATTAAACACTGAAAATTCAATGAATAAAAGGGTAAGCATGGAGGTTAGGGCTTGAAGTTTAAGAGATTTTAAATTAACGATTTAAGGGGTCAAATGGACTCCGATTCTTGTGTATTGGACTCGTGGTGAGACGAGGATTCCGAAGATGTGAATTTCATAATTTTTTGAGAAGTGGGCCCGAGGCTCGGGTTTCGCCTACTTAATATTTTTAGGTGTTTTTCGAGTTCTTTCGATTGGGTTATGTTCCATTAGCAAATTATAATGTATTCCTTGTGGTTTTGATCAGATTCGGCACCGGAGGAGGTTGATTCAAGAGGGAAAGGCTTAGCAAACCAGTCTCGTGGCCGGTTCGAGGTGAGTAATAGATGTAGATGATGACCTAAGGGTTTGAAACCTCGGTATATCACACTGTGATGCTATATTGAGGCGAGACACGTACTCTATGGTGAGTGCGGGGTCGATGGTGATTGGGGACTATGGCTTAGTCCACCCGAGTGATGTTATACGGTGTTGTTGGCTAGAAATTAGCTGGTAAACCTACTACATGGATGGTTATGGATATGTTTGGGCTGTGTGCCGGTTATTTGGATCCCGTAGGGATTATTATCATTGTTTCCATGATATAAAACATGTTTTCATGATATCAGTGCTGAGTTAAACATTGTCTCGAAATGGCTAGTATAATTCTAAGGTTTTAAACACCTAATCTATAATTACAGATAATTAGAACTAAAAATGGTAAGTTTGACTGTACATGTGTGGCTTTCATGCATATAGCTGGACTAATAGTGGATTGAACTAGACGCCGTACCGTATGTTATGATGATATTGCACTTGGGTTGTAGGAGCCTCTCCGGAGTCTGAACCCCCACAATGAGCGCGGGTACCCAAATGGATCGGGTTGCACGCCGCAGCGGTCATGTGCATTTCATTGTATTCATGCATTGATATCTATCTTCTCTATCTGCTCTACTTATTGGCTAACACTATTAAATGTGTAGGAGTACTGATTGTAACTTTACAATATTGTATATTGGGATTTCCTACTTTCAAGTCATTATACATGTCTATTACCATTAAGTTGGTAGTACTCACTTTACTGCCTGCACCATATATACATATCCAGGTACTTCGGGAGTTAGCTGATCCCTGCTGATTCAAGTTGTTCGGAGTTGTCGAGGTAGCTGCCTGACGTCCGCAGGACCCGACTCCTCCCATATTCCTTGTTATTTGACATTTTCGCAGATTTTAAACTATGTATTATTACACTCTTCTTATACTATACTGTTAGAGGCTCTAGACCCATGACCCCCAGGTCTTTGGGAGTGTATTTAGTATTGTCGCGGTATTAAGCGTATTTCTATCTATGAATCAAAAACTATTAGCTTTATTGTTGTTAATGACTTTCAAATAATTGGTTTGGAGCTTGATGCTCGGGTTGAGAGTGTAAATGGTCGAGCTTGCCTGACAATTGTGTTGGGCGCCATCACGATCGAGTTTGGGGTTGTGACAAGTTGGTGTCAGAGCATAGATTACTAGGCCTCATGAGTCTGATCTGGCTAGTAGAGTCTCACAGATTGGTACAAAGAAGTCTATATTTATCCTCGAGAGGTTGCAAAACCTTTAGGAAACAGTTTGTATTTTTGAACTCTTGTTGTGTAGCTTTGTTATTCCGAGAACTAAACTTCTATATTCTATTCTCTCGTAGATGGCGATAACTCGTGCTACCGGACATGGCGGACGGCCACCATTGCCACCTGCTGGAGGTCGTAGACGCGGCTATGGTCGTGTCGAGGCAGAGCAGCAGGGGCAGTACTAGTTGACTTACCGGTTGCCCCTACTCAGGATCAGTCTCCAGCTGCAGAGGTTCCAGCAGCACGAGAGGATCAGGCGATGCCAGATGACGAGCAACGTCGTTTTCTCGATAAGTGTTAACGTATGCTCTGTACATCAGGGATCCTAGAGTCAAGTGGGGTATCATTTACCACTTTTTAGCTACTTCACAGACTAGGAGTGGTCATTAGACCCATGGAGCTCGCACACCCGAGCTGGTTGTTTAGGGATTGCAGACACCAGGAGCATCCCCAGCTCAGCGAGTTGCACCGGTTGCTCAGCTGTGCCAGTCTCACCAGCTCCACAATATGTGGTTCCAGTTATGCCAGACGATAAACAACGTCGACTAGAGAGGTTCGGTAGACTCCATCCTCCGACGTTCAGTGGTACTGGGGGCGAGGATGCCCAGGATTTCTATACAAGTGTCAGCGTATGCTTCGCACTGCATGGATATTGGAGTCGAGTGGATTGCTTTTACTACCTTCCTCTTCTCAGGGCTTGTATTCACATGGTGGGTGGAGTTTGAGAGGCGTAGGTCTGTAAGAGTAGCACCCCTTACTTGGCAGCAGTTCTCCACTCTCTTTTTGGAGAAGTATGTGCCGCAGTCTCGCAGAGAGGAGATGCGTCGATAGTTTGAGTGGTTGATCTAGATGTAATATGACAGTGACCCAGTATAAGTTGAGGTATACGCAGTTGGCTAGACATGATACTTGGATGATCCGAACAGATCGGGATGATTAGGAGCTTTGTGGATGGCGTCAACTATTCGATTCGTATTTTGATGACAAGGGATAGGGTGGTAGAGGCTTCATTTGAGGAGGTAGTTGATATGGCTCATTAGATTGAGACAGATCGTTATTGGAAGTGAGAGGAGAGGGAGGCCAAGAGGCCTCGAGGTTTAGGTAGCTACAGTGGTGCTCCGTCTAGGGGCCAATTTCAGCAGGGCAGAGGTCATTTTTTAGGCCTCCTCAGACAGGACGCTCAAATTATAGTGGAGCTTCTTCCGGCCGTGGCCGTCCGGGATATCACTAAAGCCAGTCTTCACATAGTGCCCTTCCAGCTCAGAGTTCTACTCCTGCCTCTTCAGGCCAGGGCTCATCTGCAGCGAGGGGTTCCCTTCAGTCCCCTTCTCTAGCTCTGGGTAGTTGTTATGAGAGTGGTGAGTTTGACCACATAAGGAGATAGTGTCCTCGGCTTCCTAGCGGTCAGTCTCAGTAGAGGGATCAACCCTCCTCTTCTACTCCATCTACTTCAGCACCATCCCAGTCAGGTTGGGGTGGGGGTCAGTCAGCTAGGGGTCTCCCTAGGAGTGGTGATCGATCGAATAGTGGTCAGGCTCGGTTCTATGCGCTTACAGATAGAAGAGACGATGTTGCATCAGATGCAATTATCATAGGTATTATCTCAGTTTGCCATATGGATGCTTCTATTTTGTTTGATCCCGGGTCTACTTACTCCTATGTGTCTTCAAATCTTTCCCATCATTTACGTACGACCCGTTATTATCTTGCCTTGCATGTGCATGTATCTACCCCGGTGGGCGATACTATTATTGTGGATCATGTATATCGATTATGTCATGTTACTGTTGGGGGTCTGGAGACCTGAGTGGAATTTGTTGTTGGGTATTGTAGACTTTGATGTGATTCTATGTATGGATTGGCTATCCCCATACCATGCTATTCTGGACTGTCATGCCAAGATAGTTACGTTAGCCATTCCAGCTATTTTGAGGATTGAGTGGCAAGGTTCGACTGATTATGTTCCCAGCCAGGTGATTTCTTTCTCAAAGGCCTAGCGAATGGTTGGGAAGGGATGTTTATCATATTTAGCATTTGTGAGAGATGTTGGAGCTGGGACTCCTAGTATTGATTATGTGCCCGTTGTAAGGGATTTCCAGAATATGTTCCTAACAGACCTGTCGGGCATGCCGCCAGACTAGGATATTGATTTTGGTATTGATCTGGTAACGGGCACTCAGCCCATCTCTATTCCTCCCTATCGTATGGCACCAGCTGAGTTAAAGGAATTGAAGGAGCAACTTTAGGAACTTCTAAATAAGGGGTTCATTCGCCTGAGTGTGTTATTATGGGGTGCACCGAAGTTGTTTGTCAAGAAGAAAGATGGCCCAATGAGGATGTGTATTGATTACAGGTAGTTGAACAAGGTAACAGTGAAGAAGGAGTATCCTCTACCGTGCATTGATGATTTGTTTGATCAGCTCCATGGAGCGAGGGTATTCTCGAAGATTGATCTTCGTTCAGGCTATCACTAGTTGAAGATTAGGGATTCCGATATTATGAAGACAACTTTCAGGATGAGATATGGGTATTACGAGTTTTTGGTTATGTCTTTTGGATGGACTAACGCCCCAGTCGCGTTCATGCATTTGATGAACAATGTGTTTCGACTGTATCTAGATTCCTTTGTGATTGTGTTTATTGATGACATTCTGGCGTACTCGCATAGCCATGAGGAGCATGCTTAGCCTTTGAGAGTAGTATTGCAGAGATTGAAAGAGGAGAACTTTTATGCAAAGTTCTCCAAGTGTAAGTTCTGGCTTGGGTCTGTGGCTTTTCTAGGACACGTGGTGTATACTAATGGTATTTAGGTTGACCCAAGGAAGATAGAGGCGGTGCAGAGTTGGCCTAGACCGTCCTCAGCTACGGAGATCCGGAGTTTTCTTGGTTTGGCAGGGTATTATCGCTGGTTTGTTCAGGGATTTTCATCTATTGCTTCGACTTTGACCAAGTTAACGTAGAAGGGTGCACTATTTGTATGGTGGGATGAGTGCGAGGAGAGCTTTTAGAAGCTCAAGATAGCTTTAACCACAACTCCAGTGTTAGTCTTGCCATCAGCTTCAGGTTCTTATACCGTGTATTGTGATGCCTCGAGAGTTGGAATTGGTTGTGTTTTGATGCAGGAGGATAGAGTTATTGTTTATTCTTCTCGTTAGTTGAAGCCTCATGAGATGATTTACCCTGTTTATGATTTAGAATTGGCTGACATAGTTCGTGCTTTGAATATTTGGAGGCACTATTTATATGGCATATCCCGTGAGGTGTATACTGATCATTGTAGTCTCTAGCACTTGTTCAAACAGAAGGATCGAAATTTGAGGCAGTAGAGGTGGCTTGAGTTGCTCAAGGACTATGACATCACCATTTTATATCATCTGGGGGAAGGCCAATGTAGTGGCTGATGCTTTGAGCGGAAAGGCGGTTAGTATGGGAAACTTGGCGTATATTCCAGTTGGGGAGAGACCCTTTGAAGTTGATGTTCAGGCATTGGCCAATGAGATGGTGAGATTAGATATTTCAAAGCTGAGGCGGGTGTTGGCTTGTATAGTTTCTCGGTCCTCCTTATATGACCGCATTCGTGAGCGCAGTATGATGATCCATATTTGCTTGTCCTTAAGGACAAATTTCAGCATGATGATCCCAAGGATGTGACTATTAATAGTGATGGTGTGTTGGTAATGCAGGGTCGGATTTGCGTGCCCAATGTGGATGGGCTTCGGGAGTTGATATTGGGGAAGGCCCATAGCTCATTTTATTCTATCTATCTAGGTTCCGCGAAGATGTATCAAGATTTTAGACAACATTACTGGTGGAGAAGAATGAAGAAGGATAACGTGAGTCATGTAGCTCGGTGCCTCAATTGTCAGCAGGTCAAGTATGAATATCAGAGGCCCGGTGGTGTGCTTCAGCGTATAGATATTCTCAAGTGGAAATGGGAGAGGATTACTATGGACTTTGTGAGTGGTCTCCTACGGGCAGCGAGTAAGTTTGATTCAGTTTGGGTGATTGTGGATGGGCTGACCAAGTCCGCATACTATTACTGTATGTACTACCTATTCTTCGGAGCGACTAGCAAACATTTTCATCTGAGAGATTGTGAGATTGCATGGGGTCCTAGTGTCTATTATATCAAATAGAGGTACTCAGTTTACTTCTCAATTCTGCAGGACTTTCCAGCGAGAGTTGGGTTCACTGGTAGTGTTGAGCACTGCATTTCATCCTCAGAAGGACGGGCAATCCGAGCGTAACATTTAGATATTGGAGGACATGTTGCGTGCCTGTGTTTTTAACTTTGGAGGTTCTTGGGTTGACTAATTGCCTCCTGTAGAGTTTTCGTACAACAACAACTACCAATCCAACATACAGATGGAGCCATATGAGGCTTTATATGGGAGACAGTGTAGATCTCTGGTTGATTGGTTTGAGCCCGGCGAGGCTAGGTTGTTGGGGACAAAGTTGGTCCAGAATGCTTTAGATAAGGTGAAGGTGATTCAGGAGCGACTTTGCACCGCTCAGTAGCGTCAGAAGAGTTATGCAGACCGGAAGGTCCGAGATGTATCGTATTTCGTGGGCGAGAAGGTCTTGCTAAAGGTTTCGCCTATGAAAGGCATCATGAGATTAGGAACAAAAGGAAAGCTGAGTTCGAGATTCATTGGCCATTTTGAGATACTCAGGAGGATTGTAGAGGTGGCCTACATGCTTGCTTTCCACCCAGCCTGTCGGGAGTTCATCCGGTATATCATGTGTCTGTGCTCCGATGTTGGGGACCCATCTCATGTATTGGACTTTAGTATAGTTCAGTTGGATGATGACTTGACTTATGATGTGAAGCCTATAGCTATTTTTGGTAGACAGGTTCAGAGATTAAGGTCTAAGGATATAGCGTCCGTGAAGGTGTAATGGAGAGGTTGGCCCGTGGAGGAGGCCACTTGGGAGAACCAGCGGGAGATACAGAGCAAATATCCACACTTTTTTGAGACTCCAGGTATATTTCTTGACCCGCTCAAGGATGAGCGTTTGTTATAGTTGGGAGATGTGACGACCTGGCCCGTCGTCACATGAGTTATCGCCCCGTTTTCCCCTTAATGTGGTGCTTCATCTTTCAATATCGGTGTTTGAGTTGATCAGGTAAGGTACTTAATGAGGCACTTAGCCTCTTAGAAGGAATCTTGTTTTAGAAAAGTCAACCAAAAGTTGACTATATTGCTCGAGGGCTCGGACATGAATTTCGGTGGTTCGGTTAGCTTCAGGGGATGAATTGTGACTTAGAAGTACGATCGGAATATAATTTAGAGGTCTGGTGTAGAAATAGGCTTGAATTGGCGAAGTTAAAATTTTTGCGAATTTCGGTTCATAGATGAGATTTTGATCCGAGGGTCGGAATGGAATTTTAAGAGTTGCAGTAGCTTTGTTAGGTGATTTTGGATATGTCTGCAAATTTTCAGGTGATTCAGACGTTGTTTGGTCGCGTTTTTGATTGAATGCGCATATCGGAAGTTTTGATGAAGACTAGGCTTGAATCGGATGTAATTTATTGGTTTTAGCATTGTTTGACATGTTTTGAGGATTGGAACAAGATTGAATGAGTTTATAGGGTGTTTTGGTGCTTTTGGTTGAGGTCCCGGGGACCTCAAGGTGATTACGGGTGGTTAAACGACGAATTTGGATGTTGTTGCAGGTCTGGTGTATAAAGCTTCTGGTATTTTTGCATATGCGGAAAAGGAGCCGCATAAGTGGTTCCATAGATGCGGTTGTGGTGTCACAGAAGAGGTCCTCGATGGACCTGGTCAATTTCGCAAAAGCGGAAGTCTAGTCGCGTAGGTGGGTTCGCAAAAGCGGAGAAAGTACCACATAAGCGGTAGTAGGGAAACCACAGAAGCGGATGTATGATCTCATAAGCGATACCTGGGGAATTTAATGAGAACTGCATAAGTGGTCAAATGGCCGCAAAAGCGGTCCCACATAAGCGGTAGTGGGACCGTAGAAGCAAAAAATGCTGAAGGGCTTAATGAAACAGTGTTAGCGAATTTCAGAAGTTAGAAAAATATTTTAGACTTTGGGAAAATGCGATTATGGGTGATTTGGAGAGGATTTGAAGGGGATTCCATCAGGTATGAATTTATAGCCTCGAATAGTGTTGTTATGGTATAAAAACAAGGATTAAACACTGAAAATTCAAGGAATCAAAGGGTAAAAATGGAGGTTAGGGCTTGAAGTCTAAAAGAGTTTAAATTGTTCAAATAGACTCCAATTCTTGTGTATTTGGTATGTACGGACTCCTGGTGAGACGAAGATTTCGAAGATGTAAATTTTGTAATTATTGAGAAGTGGGCTCGGGGCTCGGGTTTTTCCAACTTCGTATTTTTAGGTATTTTTCAAGTTCTTTCGATTGGGTTATGTTCCATTAGCATATTATAATGTATTCCTTGTGGTTTTGTCCATATTCGGCACCGGAGGAGGTTGATTCAAAAGGAAAAGGCTTAGTGGACTAGTCTCATGGCCGGTTCGAGGTGAGTAATATATGTTGTTGATGACCTGAGTGTTTGAAACCTTGGTATATTATACTGTGACGCTATATTGAGGTGAGACACGTACTCTACGGTGTGTGCGATGTCGATAGTGATTGGAGACTATGGCTTAGTCCACCTGAGTGATGTTGTACGGTGTTGTTGGCTAGAAATTAGCTGGTAAACCTCTTACTTGGATGGTTATGGATATGTTTGGGCTGCATGCCGGTTATTTTGATCCCTTAGGGATTATTATCAGTGTTTCCATGATATAAAACATGTTTTCATGATATAAATCCTAAGTTAAGCATTGTCTCGAAATGGCTAATTTTAAGGTTTTAAACACCTAATCTATAATTACTGATAATTGGATGGTGAGTTTGACTGTGCCTGTATGGCTTGCATGTATATAGCTGGACTGATAGTGGATCGGGCTGCACGATGCAACGTATGTTACGAAAATATTGCGCTTGGGCTATAGGAGCCCCTCCGGAGTCTGAACCCCCACAGTCAGCGCGGATACCCAAATGGATCAGGCTATGCACTGCAGCGGTCATGTGCATTGCATTGCATTCATGCATTGATACCTACCTACTTTATCTATTCTACTTATTGGATTACAATGTTAAATATGTATGAGTACTGATTGTAGCTTTACAATGTTATGTATTCGGATTTCCTAATTTCAAGTCCTTATACATGTCTATTACCACTAAGTTGGAAGTACTCACTTTACTCCCTGCACCATGTGTGCCAATCCAGGTACTTCGGAAGTTAGTTGATCCCTGCTGATCTAGAGTTGTTCGGAGTTGTTGAGGTAGCTGCCTGACGTTCGCAGGACCCCACTCCTCCCCTATTCCTTGTTATTTGTCATTTTCGCAGATTTTAGACTATGTATTATTATTATTATTATTATCTTCTTATACTATACTTTTAGAGGCTCTAGACTCATGACCCCTAGGTCTTAGGGATTGTATTTAGTATTGTCGCGGTACTAAGCATATCTCTATCTATGAATCAAAAATTATTAGCTTTATTGTTGTTAATGACTTTCAAATAATCGGTTTGGAGCTTGATGCTCGGGTTGAGAGTGTAAATGGTCGGGCTTGCCTAGCAGTTGTGTTGGGCTCATCACGATCGGGTTTGGGGTCGTGACACGCGTATTAGTTATGACTTGTTGTGCTTCACCATGATTTGGCCTTATTGCCATAATTGGGGCTTATTTCCAACTATTTGAACTTCTTATGAACTATCATCACTATTTTCCTTACTATTTGAAATATTAATTGAACTCAGTCCATGTGATTTATACTGTTTCATGAACTCGGCTATATTTTACTCAAACTTTGAGTTTTAACTGATTTTTGAGCCATTATTTGAGCTGAGTATTATTATTTTACTGATGCCCGAGGGGCTTCTGATTATATTTTTGGACTGATGGAGGCCGAGGGCCATGTGTGAGGATATGATGAGTGATGTGAGGAGGATTTCATGCCTCGAGTGATTGGTGAGGAGGCTTTTCAGACTCGAGTGTTATGTGAGGAGGCTTTCAAGCCTCGAGTGTATTGTGAGCAGGCTTTCAATCCTCGTATTGATATTTTCTTAGGCTTCCGGGCCTTATTGATAGTGCTTGGGCTGTAGGAGCCCCTCCGGAGACTGCACACCCACAGTGAGCACGGGTACCCATGTGATCAAGAGTGATCCCGAGAGGCTGATGTTGTACTCTATGATTGATACTGAGCCCGCGGGGCTGGCACTGAGCTGAGAGTTTGATATTGCGCATGAGGGGCAGGTTCCTAAGCATTTTTTACTGATTGAGAATAATTGTTTTAAACTTTTTTCAAAAACATTTCTTACTATACTGCACTGGTTTCTACAGTTTATCTGATTTTACTGCTTAAGATAGCATTGTTTGTGCCTTCATGGGATTTTATTTTCTCAGTCATTATTTATTTTTAATACTTACTGGGTCGGAGTACTCACATTACTCCCTGCACCATGTGTGCACATACAAGCATAGCAGAGTTCGTTCCTGAGCGCTGATTTCCTTCCAAACCAAGCAGACATGGAGAGACGAGGTAGCTGTCGACGTCCACAACCCCTTTTCTTCGTTATCTTCTGTGCTTTCATTTACCTTCGAATTATGTTCCCAGATATAGACTTGTAGTACTTTATTTAAACTCTGTAGTAGCTCGTGACTTGTGACACCCAGATTTCGAGCTGAATTTGGGATGGTATCCCTGTTTATCACTACTTTTCCATATTAATGATTATATTATCTATGTTTTATACTTATTCATGTTAATGATTGTTAAAAACAAGGTGTTAATGTTATGTTTGCTGCCCTTGTCTTCACGAGAGGCGCCATCACGACCAGGTGGAAATTGGGTCGTGACACTAGTATTGGCCGGTTAAGAACTCATAAATCCAAAAGATGAAAGTTGCAGAGATGAGGATGTTGAGGTGGATATGCGGGAAATACAATGATGGATAAGATTAGGAATGAATATATTCAAAGAAGGTGGGTGTGGCCTCTATGGAGGACAAGATGCGGGAATCAGGACTCAGATGGTTCGGGCACATTCAGAGGAAGAGCATGGATACACCGTTGAGAAGGTGTGAGCGACTGGCTGTGGTGGACATGAGAAGGGGTAGAGGTGGACCTAAGAAGTATTGGAGAGAGGTGATCAGGTAAGACATGGCACGACTTAGGATTATTGAGGACATGACCCGTAACAGGAAATTGTGGAGGTCGAGCATTATGTTGCAGGTTAGGGGAAGTGGTGAATTTTTCTACGACGCACTAGAGTGAGACTAGCTAGTTAGGAGTTAGTCTTAGGATAATTCTGATAAACTATGGATGTTGAACTTTATCTGTTAGTTATTAATATACTTTCCATCCTTTTCGTATTTCCGATATTTCTTATGATGTTGTTATTTTGTTATGATATGTATTCTATGTTATTTTATATTATTTTAGTATGAGTCTAGTGATAGTATTAATATATTGTCACTTGTTGCTTTTTTGAGCCAAGGATCTCTTGGTAATAGCCTCTCTGCCCCGCGGGGTAGGGGTTAGGTCTGCGTACATATTACCCTCTCCAGACCCCATTTGTGGGATTATACTGGGTTATTGTTGTTGTTGTTGTTGTTGTTGTTGTTTATACTGGACCGGTATAATTTGCTGGCTCCAGTATAATATACTGGAGACTGGAGCACCTGTGCTCCAAACTCCAGTATAATATACTAGAACTCTTGTATATTATGCTGGAGCATTTTTTCGAATTTTGAACTGTATTTTTATTTAAATTTATCTTTACATAAAAAAATGCTAAAGAGTAGATTTAAGGGCCTATTTTAAATTTACCCCCAAATATAAAGATAACTTTTGTCAATTTTTCTCGCATTTCAAGTAATTGTTTTTGCAGATATCGTTGTTTTTGTGATAAGTAAAGTAAAACGATTTTTAGTTTTTTATAAAATAAAAAAGAACTGTGACTTTATCATAGTAAGCACAAAATTGGATGACCACCCAGAAAATTCAATCCTTATAATTTCTTATCAAAGTCGTCCAACATTCTTGCCAAATATAAGCAGAATCAAAATTAATAAACTCAACAAAATTCAAAATTAATGACAATTTATACCCCGGTTTGTTTGGAACTATAAAGCTTGCATCATTGTTGTTGTTATCTTGTATTGTATTGTTTTGATGAATACAATATTTGGATAAACTATTATTTTTGTCGTTATTTCACGTGACGCCGATAATATAAAGAATAAACTTGCAATATATATAGGGTAAAATAAACTTGTAATATTATATAGGGTAGAATTATCTATCTATCTATACTATATTAAAAGCAGGAAGACCGTTAGCAAAATGTTTCGTCTTTTTACCCTATTACACTAGATAAAATAGTCATTTAACTATTGCTCTAATATTTAGCATTTTGAAGTTAACTAAAGCTTTACTTATTAAAGTTTTCCTAATTTGAGTGACTACACAGAAAATTCTAATATTTAGGAATCAAAATTAATTACATTTACCATATACAATTTTATAATACTAAAAATATAAATGTTTACGTGTTATATTTCCTAGGAGGATGTGGATATAAGGTAACGGCCAAAATTATTAATAGAATAGCCTAACCGTAATTTGAAACTTAACAAAGACAGCAAAATTTTGATATTAAAATAAATAAATAATTGAGCTCTTAATTAACTGATTAAGGAAATTATGCAATTTAATTCTTTTTCAACTTCATCATATTCGTAAATTTATTTTTCAAATTGACAAATTACTTCTGAAAGAAAACTTTACAATTGCACTTCTAAGTTCAAATAATCTAATGTAAGAAGAGATAAAGAGATATATAAATACGACTTTATCCTTTTACTTAGTTATATCAAGCATATGTTAATTAATCAAAAAATTAAAAAGACAATTAAATAACTTTGATAAGTGGAGGCAAAATGAGAAATCATAATAAAGCATTTGAGGATTTATGTAGGGCATGATTTCTTCTTAAGCTAGCTAAATAAGATTAATAACATTCATCATTTTTAGGACATTATATTTTTTTCTATAATATTTTTAATAACTCATACACATTGGTTAATATGGATATGCAATATTTAAAAGTCACGTATTCATGAATATAGAGTACACGTGCAAAGTACGTATCCTGAGACTAGTTATGTAAAAAAGTAGAGCAAAGGATAAAATAGGCTTATTCAATAATAAAGAAGGGCAAGATGTGAGACCAAAATAAGGTAAAGACGCGACCACACCAAATCGTTCATTACATAAAATTAATGGTACTATTCGTCGTTACATAATAACGAATTTAACGACACGTACAATAACTTTAAGTAATAATCAAAATAAATATTATATTTAAAGTAACAATATAATAGATACAATCAATTAAAATAGATAAGAACCATTCAAACAAGTTGTTAAATTAAGAGTGATAATAAACACAACAAAATTCAAAATTAGTGAAAATTCATATAGCCGATCCCGACTTGTTTGGAAGTGAAGCTAGCATCATCGTTGTATTGTAACTTCACAATATGTTTTAAGGGCATATTGGATTCCTTCCTGGACCTCCAAAATGAAATTCAGGTTCTTCAACATAATCACCCATATATTGAGTACGATAACAATCATACTCCTCAGAATAAGCATCAACATATTCTGGAAATCTGAGTTCCATTGAATTTTGAAGCACTCTCATTCTTTTCATAAATCCTGTATTTGCGTATATGAAAAAAGGAAATGCTCCACTTCCCATTTGTGTTTTTGTATGTGGATGTGTCCCTACCTTGCTGCTATAAACTTCACCACCCCATTGAACTGTTTCCGCTTGGTATTTTAACCCACCTTCAAATATCTCTGATGGCCAATATCCTATGTTTATTTTTTCTCCGTATTGTAGCCACCAATTGCTTGTATTCAAATCCTAATTAGGTGAAAAATAAGGACAAATTATAAGATCAAAGAAAAAAAAGAGAGAGTAATTGTCAAATGTGAGCACACTAAGCTTCCGCTATGCGTAGGATTCGGGAAGGGCCGGACCGCAAGGACCTATCGTACGCAACCTTACCTTGCATTTCTGCAAGAGGCTGTTTCCACGGCTCGAACCCGTGATCTCCTAGTAGCATGACAACAACTTTACCAGTTACGCCAAAACACGTAAATTAAATTAATACAACAACAACAACGACAACAACAACAAACACAGTATATTCCTACAAGTAGTGTCGGGGTGGATAGATAGTACATACACCTTACCCCTATAGTAAATGTAGAAATACTGTTTCCACTAGACCCTCTGCTCGAGAAAAATGAGAAAAGGGAAGTGCCAACCAGAAATAACGAGAACAAGATAAAAGTCAATTAAATTAAATAATATGTTTTTTTTTTTGCTTGATTTTGAATATGCATGAGTACCTGAAATAAGACAAGAAAAATTTAAAGAATTTTATTACATTTATTGATAGTGCTATAATAATTTTGATGTTGTTAGGAAACTAACTAGATATAATTGACAGTTTGTTATTCAATTTTTTAGTAATTATTTTATCAAAATTTGCTATGAAAAGTTACCTATTTATTGTCAACGCAATCTAACCTGAAGATACAAAACTTGAGAAAATATGATGATAACCTGCTATGTCCAATTAAATTACATTAATAATATAAAATTATTACATTGTAAATATATATAACTTAAATCCATAATATAATGTGCCTCGACGTGTATTTGCAAAAGCCTCCGAGAAACTTGACAAAAATAAGACTCATGTTTGTGGCAAATGCAAGCAAACCATTCTTAATTGAAAACGAAAAAGAATAATAGAATGTAAATGTCTAATATAATAAAGATGTTTATATTTCGAGATGTTGTCCTATATAAATGCATATAGATAGTAGTGTGATGGATATAATCCCTTCACCCTTGATTAAAGATTATTTTGGTTTCAAATATAAAGAATTAAAAAAAAGATGGAGCCTTTTGTTCTACAATGGATCTTACACGTACGATACGAATGATAATTAGTTTTGACCCAGCGTAATATCGAACTGAATGAAAAACTAAAAAAATTATGTATCATGTTACTAACCTTGTAAATGTAAACAGTAATTGAATATGGGAGACCATTTTGAGTTGAGATTGGGTATATAGCTGCACCAAGTGCTATCTCATGGCTGGTTTGTACAAAACCAGGACAAGTCAGGTCAAAGCAACCTGTTTCTTTTGAGCCATCAGTCTATCATTTGAACATCCAAACACACAGTAAGTTCACACAGAAAGAATTAAAACTTTTATAATTAATCCTAAATTACATTAATTTAAAATGGTTATTAATTGAGTTTAAGTAGACTCCCTCCGTTTCAATTTATGTGAACCTATTTCCTTTTTAGTCCATGCCAAAAAGAATGACCCCTTTACTTATTTAGAAACAATTTACCTTTATGCAATGATTTATAGCCACACAAAATAAAGGTGCCTCATTTTACACCACAAGATCAAAAGTCTTCTCTTTTTTCTTAAATTTTGTGCCCAATCAAATGCGTTCACATAAATTGAAACGGAGGGAGTATATATTATCAGTATAAATAATTTTTACATTATTAGGTTACAAAGGCTTTTTTCATGTAAGTCACTTTAAAATATAGGGTTTGTAATCTTGAAAAAAAAAATGTTGTTACCAAAGATAAGGATGATCTTTGAAAATGTATATTCCTTAAACTCAACTTAGACCCGATATATAATCTGTTTAAGTTAAATATGTATTGATGGTGTAAAAGACTACTGTAACAATCCGACCCGTCATTATGGGAGTCACCGCCCCGTTTTCTTCATTTTATACTTTAACATGTTAAATTATATGTGTTTGGAGAGTTAGAAGTAAATCGGATAGAATCTAGTTAGAAATGAGGCAATAAATCTCTTTATGGAAAGGTTTTGGAAAAGTCAACCGGATGTTGACCGATGAGTTGGAAAGGTCGAAATGGATTTCTGATAATTCAACTAGTTTCGAAGGATGATTTATTACTTAGCAGAGTAATCGGAATCGAATTCGGAGGTCTGGTGTAGATTTAGGCTTGAATTGACTAAGGTTGAATTTTGGCAAATTCCGGACGGTACTTGAGATTTTGATCCGGGGCTCCGAATGAAATTTCGAGGGTTGAAGTAGCTCTGTTAGGTAATTTTGGATATGCGTGCAAAATTTCAGGTCATTCGGAGGTGTTTAGGTCGGGTTTTAGATCAAATGTTAGTTTCAGAAGTTCTACTGAAACTTAAGCTTGAAACTGTGAGCATTTGGTGATTTTGATGTTTATGATGGTGTTTTTATGTTACGAGCAAGTTTGAATGAAGTAATGTAACATATTTGTGCATTTGGTTGAGGTCCCGAGGGTCTCAGAATGATTTCGGATGCCCAACGGGGGGTTTTGAACTTGGATGTTGCAGTAGAAATATTGAAGTTAGACATTGCTCTATGCGATCGCATAGGGTCATTGCGATCGCATAGAAGGACTTAAAGGGGATGAGAAATTGCTCTATTCGATCGCATAGAGGAGAGTGCGATTTCATAGGTTCATAATGTTGCACAGTGCGATCGCATACATTGTGTTGCGATCGCAGAGAAGGAATTTGGTGTCCAGAGAGAATGCTCTATGCGATCGCATAGAGGTATTGCGATCGCATAGAAGGAAAAAATGGCCTGGAAATTTTACTCTATGCAATCGCATAGAACAAGGCGTCAGTGACAGAATAGTTCAGTTAAAAAAAACATACGCGACCCCTCATTATTTTACACCACTTTTACTTCGTCAAGGGAGGGTTTTGAGAGCTTTGAAGAGAGACATCAATGGGTAATCGCTAGAGGTAAGTTCCTTGACTCAAAAATATGATTTTATGCTAGAATCAACACCAAAGTTCATGAAATTGGGTATAATTTGTGAAGAATTAGGGCCTAAATTATGAAAACGAGTTTTTAGGTTTAGAAAGGCCATTCGAACTCCGATTTCGATAAATTTTATATGCACGGACTCGTGGCGAGATGAGAAATCTGTTGGTATGAATTTCAGAATTTTTTGAGAAGTGGTCTTGGGCTCGGGTTTTACCAACTTCATGTATTATTGCGTTTTTCAAGTAATTTTGATTGAATTATGTTTCTTTGACCCATATTTATGTAATTGTTGTGGTTTTGACTAGATTCGACGCATGAGGCGGCGAATTCGAAGGGAAAAGGGATCGCAGACGAGTCCACGGCCGGCTAGAGGTGAGTAGTTAGAATATAGGGTAGCCTGAGGGTTTGAAACCCCGGCTTAGCATATTGTGACGCAATTTGGGCGTGGCTCGCACCCCATGGAAGGTGCGGGATTGGTTATGACTGGGGATTGAGACTTGGTCCATCTCGAGTATGAATAATATTATATTAGCGATTGAAATGCACACTGTGTTAAATATATATGTGTGTTATAAGCCATGTTTGGGGCCATGTGCCGACCTGTAGTACCCCTATGGGATAGGTATCTATGTGATAGTTTGATTTGTAAAAATCATTGATCTCAGTCCTGGCTTGAAATCACTATTATGAAATGCTAAGTCACATGTTCTTGGAAAATTAAATAAAATTAAAGTATTTTTCATTGTTAATAAACTGGAACCTGGAAATAAGTAAACTGAATTGTTGTGTGACACATATGCTTATTGTGGACTGAGGATGGATCGGGCTGCACGCTGCAGCGGATGATATGATTATTGCGCTTAGGCTTAAGGAGCTCCTCCGGAGTCTGTACACACCCCCAGTGAGCGCCATCGATATTAAACGGATAGGGCTACGCACCGTAGCGGTCATATGTATTGCATTGCATTTTTGTTTGTAGATTATCTCTGCTAATTGTGATTTGCTGTTGTTGTTAGTTCGTGGTAGGTATCGGACTGCAGTTTAGCTTTGCTCTGTGGTATTCTGTGGATTTCTTACTTTCGGCTATACTATATACTTTTTACTCACTTAGTACTCACCCCTACTCCCTGCACCTTTGTGTGCAGATCCATGTACACAAGAGCATTAGATGGGCATTCCAGCTTACTACCGAGTATATTGGAGTTGCTGAGGTAGCTGCCTGCATTCGCAGAACCTAGCTTCTCTCTTTATTTCAGTTATTTCTATATATATTCCCAGACTTGAGTATTTTATTCAGTATTTCTATTACTATTCAGTTTTTTCTTAGAGGCTCTAGACTTGTGACCCCAGATCTTTTGGGAGTGTTATTTTGATGTTCGCACTTCTCGGTATTTAATTATACTATTATTATTGGAAAATTATTATTTACTCTTATATTCTTCTTAAAATTTGTCCTTTTGGGATTGCTCTTTAACTATGGAAACAATTGTTGGTCTGGCTTGCCTAGCTTTAGGGTTGGGCGCCATCGCGACCGGGTTTGGGTCATGACAAGTTTGTATCAGAGCCAAGGTTACTAGGCCTCGCAAGTCATGAGCCGGTTTAGTAGGCTCTTGCGGATCGGTACGTAGACAATCGTATCTATCCTCGGGAGGCTACAGAACTTTAGGAAACATCTCACTTTCTTGGATTCATATCGTGCAGTTTGTGTTATGGTAAAACTAAACCTTTTCGTATACTATTCTCTCGCAGATGACGAGAACACGTGCTAACGGACGTGGCGGACGACCACCAGTGGCACCCAGAGGTCGTGGTCCTGGCAGAGGTAGGGTAGCAGTGACAGCACCTGCTGACCCACCAGCTGACCAAACTCAAGGTCAGATCCCAACGCCAATGGACCAGGTTCAGGATCAGGTCCTAGCTACAGGTATCCCAGCAGCTCATGTTCAAGCACCGACAGTGTCTATTGAGATACCGGGTCTTCAGGAGACCTTAGCACAGATCTTATTAGTGTGTACTAGCTTGGCTCAGGTGGTTACGGCCTCTACTGCAACAACTTCTTCACAGGAAAGGGGAGGGAATCAGACCCCCGTTGCTCACACACCAGAGCTGGTAGTTCAGGATTTATAGGCACCTGAGGCAGCTCCAGCTCAGCCAGTTTAGCCGGTTTCACCAGTCGCACCAGCCCCCGCTCATGTGGTTCTAACTATGCCTGATGACGAGCAGCGTCGGTCGGAGAGGTTCGAGAGGCTACAGCCTCCGGCGTTCAGCGGTGTTGAGGGCGAGGATGCCTAGGGTTTTCTAGATAATTTCCAGCGTATGCTTCGTACTGCGGGTATTCTGGAGTCTAGCAGTGTTGCTTTCACAACCTTCCAGTTCATAGGACTAGCATTTCATTAGTGGGAGGATTTTGAGAGGCGTAGGCCTATTGGGGCAGCGTCCCTCACTTGGAAGCAATTCTCCATGGTATTTCTGGATAAGTATATGCCCTAGTCTTAGAGGGAGGAGCTGCATCGTCAGTTCGCGTGGTTGAAACAGGGAGATATGTCAGTGACTCAGTACGAGTTGAGGTTTACACAACTAGCTCGACATGACATGTGGATGATTCCGACAGATCGTGAGAGGATCGGGAGATTTGTGGATGGTCTCAATTATCCTATCCACATATTGATGACTAGAGAGAGGGCTACAGTAGTTACTTTTGAGGAGGTGGTTGATGTGTTTCGTCAGATTGAGACAGACCGCCGTTGAGAGCATGAGGAGAGGGAGGCTAAGAGGCCTCGGGGTGCAGGTAGTTATAGTGGTGCTCCATCTAGGGGCCAATTTCAGCACAACATAGGTTGTTCCTTCGGATCTCCTTAGTCAAGCCATTCAGGGTCATCATGGTCATCGTGGTCTGCAGGGTCGTCAGCAGAGCCAACCTCTACTGAGTGCCCTTCCAGTTCAGAGCTCTGCTCATGCTCCTTCAGCTCAGGGTCCATCTGCAGCGAGGGGTTCTCAGCAGTCCCTTTCTCCAGCTTGAGGCTGTTGTTTTGAGTGTGGTGAGTTGGGCCATATCAAGAGGGAGTGTCCCCAGTTGCTTCGTAAGTTGTCTCAGGAGACGGATCAGCCTTCATCTTCCGCTCCTATTTCTTCAGCACCCGTTCAGTCAGCTAGAAGTGGTGGTCAGGTAGCCAGAGGTCGCCCTAAGGGTGAGGATCGTACTGGCAGAGGTCAGGCTCGTTTTTATGTTCTTCTAGATAGAAGGGACGCTAGTGCATCAGATGCAGTCATCATAGGTATTATCTCAGTCCGCCACAGGGATGCTTCTGTCTTATTTGATCCCGGATCTACCAATTCCTATGTATCCTCATATTTTGCGCATCATTTGGCTACAACGCGTGGTAGTTTTGCCTTTCCCATGTATGTGTCTACCCCAGTGGGTGATACAGTTATTGTGGATCATGTATACCGATCCTGCCTTGTTACTATTAGGGGTCTGGAGACCCGAGTTGACTTATTATTATTGGGTATGGTGGATTTCGATGTGATTTTAGGCATGGATTGGTTATCTCCTTACCATGCGATTCTGGACTGTCATTCCAAGACAGTCACATTAGCTATTCCAGGTAATCCGAGGATCGAGTGGCGAGGCGTGACTGATTATGTATCCGACAGGGTAATTTCCTTTCTAAAAGCCCAACGAAAGATTGGGAAGGGTTGTTTATCTTATTTGGCTTTCATTAGAGATGTTGAGACTGACACTCCCAGTCTTGATTCGGTCCCCGTTGTGAGGGATTTCCCGGATGTATTTCCAGCAGACCTGCCGGGCATGCTGCTGGACAGGGACATTGACTTCGGTATTGACTTGGTGCCGGGCATTCAACACATTTCTATTCCTCCTTACCGCATGGCACCAGCTGAGTTAAAAGACTTGAAAGAACAGCTTCAGGAACTCTTAGATAAGGGGTTCATTCGCCCGAGTGTGTCACCTTGGGGTGCACCGGTATTATTCGTAAAGAAGAAAGATGGCACAATGAGAATGTGCATTGATTACAAACAGTTGAACAAGGTGACAGTAAAGAATAAGTACCCATTACTTCGTATTGAGGACTTATTTGATCAGCTACAGGGAGCAAGTGTATTCTCTAAGATTGACCTTCGATCGGGTTATCACCAGTTGAAGATTATGGATTCAGACATTATGAAGACAGCTTTTAGAACGAGATATTGGCACTATGAATTTCTGGTGATGTCTTTTGGGCTGACTAATGTCCCAGCCGCATTCATGCACTTGATGAATAGTGTATTTAGGTCATACCTTGATTCTTTTGTGATCGTATTTATTGATGACATCTTGGTGTTCTCGCGCAACCAGGAGGAGCACGCACAACACTTAAGGTTGGTATTGCAGAGATTGAGAGAGGAAAAGTTGTATGCAAAATTTTCTAAGTGTGAGTTCTGGCTTGACACTTAGACTTTTCTGGGACATGTAGTGTTCAATGATGGTATTCGGGTCGATCCACAGAAAGTCGAGGCGGTACAGAATTGGCCAAGGCCGTCCTCAGCTACTGATATCCGGAGTTTCCTCGGTTTGTCAGGCTATTACCGAAGGTTTGTTCAGGGTTTTTTATCTATTGCTTCACCTTTGACAAAGTTGACACAGAAGAATGCTCCATTTGTGTGGTCAGATGAATGTGATGAGAGCTTCCAGAAGCTCAAGTCGACTTTGACCACAGCTTCGGTACTTGTGTTTCCATCAGTCTCAGGGTCTTGTACGGTGTATAGCGATGCTTCGAGAGTTGGGATCGGTTGTGTATTGATGCAGGAGGGTAGAGTTATTGCATATGCTTCTCGTTAGTTAAAGCCCCATGAGAAGAACTAACCTGTTCACGAATTAGAGTTAGCTGCTATTGTTCATGCCTTGAATATTTGGAGGCATTACTTGTATGGTATATCTTGTGACATACATACAGACCACCGCAGCCTTCAGCACTTGTTTAAGCAGAAAGATCTCAATTTGAGGTAGCGGAGATGGTTTGAATTACTCAAAGACTATGATATTACTATCTTGTATCATCCCGGGAAGGCCAATGTGGTGGCCGATGCTTTAAGCCGGAAGGCTATTAATATGGGCAACTTGGCGTACATTCCAGTTGGGGAGAGGCCCCTTGCAGTGGATGTTCAGGCTCTAGCTAATCAGATGGTAAGGCTGGATATTTCTGAGCCCAGTCGGGTGATGGCTTGCGTTGTATCTCGGTCTTCCTTATATGACCGTATTCGAGAGCGCCAGTATGATGATCCACACTTGCTTGTCCTTAAGGACAGAGTTCAGCATGACGATGCTACAGATGTCACTATTGATAGTGATGGTGTGTTGCGGATGCAGGGCCGGATATGCATGCCTAATGTTAATGGCCTTCATGAGTTGATATTGGAGGAGGCCCACAGCTCGCGGTATTTTATTCATCCAGGTGCCACAAAGATGTATCAAGATTTGTGGAATCATTATTGGTGGAGAAAGATGAAGAAAGATATTGTGGGTCAGATAGCACGGTGCTTAAACTGTCAGCAGGTCAAGTACGAGCATCAGAGGCCCAGTGGCGTATTCCAGCGTATGGATATTCCTGAGTGGAAGTGGGAAATGATCACTATGGACTTTGTTAGTGGACTCCCTCAGACAGCGAGGAAGTTTGATTCAGTCTGGGTAATTGTGGATAGGCTGACCAAGTCAGCTCATTTCATTCATGTGTGTACTACATACTGCTCAAAGCGGTTAGTAGAGATATTCATCCGTGAGATTGTGAGATTGCTTGGGGTTCTAGTTTCTATCATATCAGATAGAGGTACTTAGTTTACTTCACAGTTCTGAAGGACATTTCAGCGAGAATTGGGTTCATAGGTAGATCTGAGCACATCATTTCACCCACAGATGGATGGGTAGTCTGAGCGTACAATTCAGATACTGGAGGACATGTTGCATGCTTGCATCATTGATTTTGGAGGTTCTTGATTACTTGCCTCTTGCAGAGTTTGCTTATAACAATAGCTATCAGTCCAACATTCAGATGGTACCGTATGAAGCCTTATATGGGAGGCAGTGTAGGTCTCCAGTCGGTTGGTTTGAGCCCGGCTAGGCTAGATTATTGGGGACATAGTTAGATTATGAGGTTTGGAAAGTAAAGAAAGTTGAGCCCAAAGTTCATAGGACCTTTTGAGGTGCTTAGGAAAGTTGGGGAGGTGGCATATATGCTTGCTTTTCCATCCAGCACGATACAGCTGGATGAGGACTTGACCTATGATGTGGAGCCGGTAGACATTTTGGGTCGACAAGTTCGTAAGTTGAGATCCAAAGACATAGCTTCGGTGAAAGTGCAATGGAGAGGTCATCCCGTGGAGGAAGAAACTTGGGAGACCGAGGAGGAGATGCAGAGCAGATATCCACATTTATTTGAGACTCTAGGTATGTTTCTTGACCCGCTCGCGGACGAGCGTTTGTTTAAGTTGGGGAGAATGTAATGACCCAACCCGTCGTTACGGGAGTTACCGCCCCATTTTCTTCATTTTATACTTTAACATGTTAAATTATATGTGTTTGGAGAGTTAGAAGTAAATCGGATAAAATCTAGTTAGAAATGAGGCAATAAATCTCTTTATGGAAAGGTTAGTTTGCAAAGTCAACCAGATGTTGACCGATGAGTTGGAAAGCTCAGAATGGATTTCTGATAATTCGACTAGTTTCGTAGGATAATTTATGACTTAGGAGAGCAATCGGAATTGAATTCGGAGGTCTGGTGTAGATTTAGGCTTGAATTGGCTAAGTTTGAATTTTGGCAAATTCCGGATGGTAGGTGAGATTTTGATTGGGGGCTCGGAATAAAATTCCGAGAGTTGTAGTAGCTCCGTTAGGTGATTTTGGATATGCGTACAAAATTATAGGTCATTCGGAGGTGTTTAGGTTGGGTTTTAGATCAAATGTTAGTTTCGAAAGTTCTAATGAAACTTAGGTTGAATCCGTGAGAATTTGGTGATTTTGATGTTTATGATGGTATTTTTATGTTACGAGCAAGTTTGAATGAAGTAATGTGACATATTTGTGCATTTGGTTGAGGTCCCGAGGGTCTCGTCATGATTTTGGATGGCCAATGGGAGGTTTTGAACTTGGATGTTGCAGCACAAATATTGCTGTCAAACATTGCTCTATGCGATCGCATAGAAGGACCTGAAGGGGATGGGAAATTTCTCTATGAGATCGCATAGAGGAGAGTACGATCGCATAGGTTCATAATGTTGCACAGTGCGATCGCATACACTGTGTTGTGATCGTAGAGAAGGAATTTAGGGCCCAGGGAGATTGCTCTATGCGATCGCATAGAGGTATTGCGATCGCATAGAAGGGGAAAATGGCCTAGGAATTTTAATCTATGCGATCGCATAGGGGCATTGCGATCGCATAGTACAAGGCGTCAGTGACATAACAGATAAGTTAAAAAAAATTAGACGCGAACCCTCATTATTTTACACCACTTTTACTTCGTCAATGGAGGATTTTGAGAACTTTGAAGAGAGAAAACAACGGGTAATCGCTGTAGGTAAGTTCCTTGACTCAAAAATATGATTTTATGCTAGAATCAATACCAAAGTTCATGAAATTGGGTATAATTTGTGAAAAATAAGGGCCTAAATTATGAAAATAAGTTTTTGGATTTTGAAAGGCCATTCGAACTCCAATTTCGATAAATTTTATATGCACGGACTCATGACGAGATGAGGAATCCATTGGTATGAATTTTGGATTTTTTTGAGAAGTGGGCACGGGGCTCGGGTTTTACCAACTTCGTGTATTGTTGCGTTTGTCAAGTAATTTTGGTTGGGTTATGTTTCTTTGACCCATATTTATGTAATTGCTTTGGTTTTGACTAGATTCGACGCACGAGGCCGCAAATTTGAAGGGAAAAGGTATCGCGGTAGTTAGTGTATAGCACATTGTGACGCTATTAGGGCGTAGCTCGCACCCCATGGCAGGTGCAGGATTGGTTATGACCGGGGATAGAGACTTGGTCCATCCCAAGTATGAACAATATTATATTGGCGATTAAAACACATACAGTGTTAAATACATATGTGGGCTATAAGCCATGTTTGGGGCCATGTGCCGACCTGTAGTATCCCTAGGGGATAGATATCTATGTGATAGTTTGATTTGTGAAAATCATTGATCTCAGTCCTGTCTTGAAATCACTATTATGAAATGCTAAGTTACCTGTTCTTGTAAAATTAAAGTATTTTTCATTGTTAATGAACTGGAACCTGGAAATAAGTAACTTGAACTGTTGTGTGACTCATATGCATATTGTGGACTGTGGTATTCTGTGGATTTCCTGCTTTCAGCTATTTTATATACTTTTTACTCACTAAGTACTTAGTACTCACCCCTACTCCTTGCACCTTTGTGTGCAGATCCAGATACATAGGAGGGTTAGACGGGCATTCCAGCTTACTACCGAGTATATTCGAGTTGCTGAGGTAGCTGCCGGCGTTCGCAGAACCTAGCTTCTCTCTTTATTTCAGTTATTTCTATATATATTCCCAGACTTGAGTATTTTGTTCAGTATTTCTATTACTATTCTGTTTCTGCTTATAGGCTCTAGACTCGTGACCCCAGATCTTTTGGGAGTGTTATTTCGATGTTCGTACTTCTTAGTATTTAATTATACTATTATTATTGGAATATTATTATTGACTCATATATTCTTCTTGAAATTTGTCCTTTTGGGACTGGTCATTAACTGTGGAAACAGTTGTTGGTCTGGCTTGCCTAGCTTTAGGGTTGGGCGCCATCACGACCGGATTTGGATCGTGACCATTAATCAAGTCACTAAAAATAATTTTTTATGATTATATTGTTTGGTAACCTTAAAAAAGTGATACTATTTGTTTGTAATAATGCTGTTAAAGTATAATGGAGTAATTGTCAAAATAATTAATATTAGGTTGAACTTAGGAATTTTCATAAATAGAAAACCAAGATATTTATACTAAATGACTATGAAATGGAGATATCTAAATATACTTACAGTCCAATAAGTGAAAAATCGCGTTTGCCTATCGCCATAAACCCTTGGATTAACCTAAAATGTTGAAATTAATCAACCATTTAGTGAATGCTACAAATTATTAATAAAGCGTGAGTTTATTTCTGTGAAATTATACTGATAGTATAAAGAATCTTTACAATGCCAAGGCATATAACTTGAGCACAATGTATTTTCCAATAATCTTGCCATATTCCTATCAAATTCGCCAAAATATGACAAATCCGACGATATTTTTGGAGAGTAGTAACATAAACTAAAATTAAAATATGAACAACACTAGAAGTTATGTTGCACGGAATCTCTAAAAATAATGTCATACCCATATTGAATCCGCCAAAATACAATATTTTTTAAGAATCCGACGTGCATCCGACGATATTATATTTTTGGAGAGTCTTAGTAACATAAACTAGAAGTGTGAACCAGTGTTTTAAAAGGCGTTCCTGGGGCGAGCCTTGGGGCGAGGCGTGCCAAAAATGCCCCGGGGCGATGGTAGAGGGCGAAAGACCCGTAAGGCGTACGCCCGGGCGAGTTTTTTGGTTGGGGCGAGTTTTTTGGTTGAGGCGTAAGCCCAAAAGACATCATTTAAAAATGAAATTAAAAATATTAAATTTAAAAGTAAACTTTTTAATATTGCTAAAAGCCCTAAATTATAAGTCTTTCCCAATTCTTTTCGCTAGTCTGCCTCTACCAAGAGCAACGATTTATCACTTTTTTTTGCAACAGAAAACTTCATTCTTCTCTGTATGTCAAATTCAACAGGTTTGTTCCTCCCTCCATGCAAAAACTTTATTATTTTCAACTCATTACTTTTCTCTCTTTTTATATTTCACTATTAGTTTATAAATATGTATTTAATTAGTTTTTTAAGTTCACTACTTCTCTTGTTCTCTTTCGAAATATAATATGAAATTATATGTATGCGTACTTTTATATGTATTGATTGGATTTATATATAATTTTACTTATTTATTTAGAATTTATAATTTCATTAGATAATATCGTATTTTACATATATATATATATATATATATATATATATATATATATATATATATATATATATATATATATATATATATATATATATATATATATATATATATATATATATATATATATATATATATATATATATATATATATATATATATTTTTAAAAAAAATTTTATGAAAGTTTACCTATTTAATAATATTTTTATAATTATATTATTTTATAAAATATTAAAAATTAAATATCCATGGGACTTACGTCCCGCTGAGGCATATGCAAAATGCCTTGTCTTACGCCCCCAACACTAGCGAGAAGCTATGTTGTGTGGACTCCCTAAAAATGCGGACTATAATTTGTGTAGAATCCGCAAAAGTATACTATTTTTGGAGGATCCAACGTGCATCCGACTGATATTTTTGGAGAGTACTCTTAGCAGCATAAACCAGAAATGTGAACAATACAAAATGTTATATTGCGTGGATTTTTCAAAAGATATTGTTGCGCCTTTGTCGAATCCGTCAAAATACACTAATTTTGAAGATTTCGACACATAAATAACGATATTTTTGAAGAGTTCGAATAATATATTATGAAGAATAATAAAATTAAGAAGGTAAGAGAAACTAACTGCCCATCCAGATTCAATATCTTGATAATCATAGTAAGCTCCACTCATAAGTGCAACTCGAGAAGTACTATATTCATCATCTGCTTCAACATGAGGATTCCACGTTATCATGTCTGTTTTTGCTCCTAAATATCTATATCCTTCTGTATGTAGTATAGCCAACTTCATATTCATGTCAACAAAACCAAAAAGAAATAAAAAAGAGTAGGGTTAGATAGGAAGGAAGAATTTCTTTACCATATTTACATAAATATAATGTAAGAAATATATTCAAATTTACTCTTTTTTTATACGAAATATATATCTAGATGTTTTACCCTTAATTTGTTGTACTTTGACATTGTTCGTACTGTTATAAAAGGCGGATTAAGGATTTCAGAAGGATGGGTGCAACATTATCCGATCACCGTATGATTTGGTTCTCTAAAACTTACCTTGGAGAACTACAAATAATAGTATCATTATTTATAGTTACAATATTAAACTTAATATTCAATTCAAGAATATATCAAATGGTGAACCCAAAAACTGAAAAATGCATGGAAAAAAATAAAGAAAAGAAAGATAGGGCATGTGATTTGAAAATATAAGAAAAGAAAGAAAAATAAAAATAGAAAAATGGCTAAGAGATCGAAGATAGGAAATTGGATTTGAACATTAGACCTACGCGTCAATGGCTGTTGCGGAGGCAGGATAAATGTTATGGGTATTCAAAAAAGAATTGTATTGCCGCTGGCGAAATCAAACCTACGATCTTGTGCACATTCTGAACACCCTTGACCACTGAGCCAAGCGTTTTCCTTGTGTCAAGGGTGTTCAACATATTATATCAATATGTAAAAGCAAAAACTATCCGTATATAAACAATGTAATTTTTTGACGAAGGGTATTCGGATGACCACCCTTGCGCCACCCTAAATCTGCCCCTGGTCAATGGTGCTACCACTGAACCAAATACTCTTTTAACCATAGGTTCCCATGTGGAAATTAAGTATGTTTGACTCAAAAGTTATCGGTTACTTTATGAGCTAGAAACAATCAAAACAGATGAGAAGGGTAAATCGTAATCAAATATAATAAACCTAAATAAGAGATCAGTGTAATTATAATATCGAGATACTTGTAGAAATGAAGAACTTTTAAAGGTAATCACTTATCACAGTTTAGAGAGAATGATAGAGACAGAAATTGTATTATTAGATAATAACACATGGTCCATTACAACAGGGAAGCCCCCATTTATATAGAGGTGGGGCTTCCTTACCAAAAATATAATTCGTCGAGGGGTCGTTGACGCCCTTTCAGAGGAGACGTCTAAATATACACGTCATCGCTTATGCCTTTACGCCTATACTGCACCTCATTGTAAGCGACGTAGAGGAGGGGTCGTACCCTTATCGTTTTGTGAACGTGGGGAGAGCTGTGCTTGACCCCCTATTATCAAGCCATATTTGGCCCTACACAGTTAGTCCCTCCGCTCGTTGGAGGCGCACTCGACGTACGTCTTCAATGGGTGAAAATTTCGATCCCCCATGGCATCGCTAATACATTGACACGTGGTCTACGTTTTGGATTGACGTCATTGTCGGCATGCGTCATGATTATAACTGCTCCCAAGATAGATCAGGGGGCGATTTGACGTTTTGGTTTCCCGCCTCTTTTATGACGTCTGCCTCTTCGATGTCTGTGTATCAGGGCTATATAAATAGGGGAAGGGTTTGATTTCTAGTGTCTTTTGAACTTCTCGGACTCTCTTTTTCTGCTTTCATCCTTTGTTAGATATCAAAGTAACTTTTGTGTTGAATCCTTCGAGCCTTCTTTGGAGTTAGTTTTCCTAGTTGCTGACATATTTATTCGTAGATAAGCACCGCTTATGGCAAAATGAGGCTAACAAAGTAGGGGAGATAGGGACGAGTCCTCCTCTAGGGTTCAACCATCTTTGGATGGTAGGAAAAAGGCCCAAAGACCCCTCGTTCCCCTCACTGTGGACAACGTCCTTCCCCGAGAGCTTCATACTCGAAGGTATTTTCCCACACGATGACCAACTCCTACATGGAACCACTCTGAGTTCCTTGATTCACATTTTGACAGTTTGCTGGAGGCATGCCAAATCCCTGATACAGTGGCCATGGAGGCGACCAGAGAGAATATGGCTAACGTACACAGACCGAGGTTCTGTGCTTTTTATGAATACCACTTTTTGATCGGGTGTGGCCTCCCAATGTACCCTATAGCGGAGGAGCTTTGCCATTTTTACAGTGTATGACTGGCTCAGCTTACTCCGTACACATGGAAAGTGTGTCGCATATTGATCACTTAAGTTGATCAGGCCGGACTCGACGTCTCGATCCACCACCAACTGCAACTATTTAGTCCTGGTTTGATGAGGTGATCGATGTTGCAGTTGAAGAACCGTGGTGCGAAAGGCCTGGTCGTCCAGGCCGATGACAAGCCCAATCACAGTTTCTGGCTTAAATTTTTCTATGTCCAAATGACGGACCTGGTGGCGACCCCAGAAGGGTTCCCAGAGGTGTGGAGCCCAGGACGTGAGTGCTTCTGTGCATACTTAATATTTTTCATAACTTACGCCCGTTCAGTCGTTGTGACTTCCTTGCTTTCCCCTTTTTCAGCTAAGATTTCTCTGCCCCAACTTGTACCAGATATAAGGTCGTGGGTGGGGAGAGTGATCCCTTACGTGAAGGAATGTCGTACGTGGGCGGCATTCATCACCCGATATGGACCTTAAGGTATTACACCGACTTCTAATTTTTAAATTCTATTTTCAAGTGTTGACGCTTGACTTACTTTATTTTGGCAGTTTGGAGCGCCCCCCAAAGGAGGAGAAGACGGAATACTGAAGACCCATTGGCGGCAAGGACTGACTTTGAGGATGAGTATATTCCTCAGGAGCGTTCGGATGAGGATATTCCTGAGGTTGCTCAGCCTGGGGGTGAGAATGCGACTTTGGAGCCCTCTAGAGAGGATGTCCCTAAAGCTTCTTGGCCCGAGGACGGATATACGACCCTGGAACCCTCTGGCGAGGACGTTCCTGAGGATATTCAGCCCGAGGTCATATTGGTGGTCGAATCCGCGAATGACCTGACTCCTTCACCTCCATCTTCTCATGCCTAAGAGGAGGCTTTCAAAGTCAAAGAGCTGCCTGAGCGGAAAAGGCGTCAATTGCTTCTGGGCAAAGGAATAGCCGTAGAGCATAGAAGGGTGAATGTACGCCACCTAGAGTCGAGGGCAGTCTTCATGGGCGATGCTATTTGCTGGGATGAGTCGGCCCTTAGGAGGGGGGTCGTACCTAATATTACTCCCCCCGAGTGTTGAAGGAGAGGACATGCAGGCTGTTTCCGAGGCGGTTGCTAACGAGGTAAGGGCAAGTTTCGAGCGGGCTCCCGTAACTGTGGACATGCCGCAGGGGGGTCACGCTCGAGTGGAGATGGCGGCGTTTGGGCCTAATCGTCGAATTGTGATCCCGACCGGATATAACCTGTTGCTGGAAAGTGAGTAGGCCGCAGTGGACATGACTTTGCTATGCGCGGCTGCCGAGAGCGAGACTTTGAAGGACATTAGCGATAGGGATTTATCCCGATGAGTCGCCGGTGCAACTTTACAGGTATGCTTTATATTTTTTGTTTCATAGAACGAACCTTAAGTGTATGCTGACTTATGTTGTGTTTTTCACTATGGACCCTCGTTTTGGAAGTGGAGAGGGCCCACATGCTCAGAAGAAGACCGCCACCCTCAGGAGGGTGGTAAAAAAGTATAAGATTGCCGAGCTAAGCACCAGACATTGGTGGACATATATGCCCAGGACACGCAGTTTCAGGTTTTTTGTGCAGGCTTGGAGCAGTCGGAAGCTCAATTGCGGGAGCGCGTGACTCTGTTGGAACAAGCAGATGCAAACTTAATGACTGCCATGGATCGAAACACGGAGCTGGAGAACCTTCTTCGGTCGAATGAGGATGAGTTGGAGATTCTCCGTGTGGGAATGGCGGAGGCTGCTGAATTGCATGCCAAAGTTGATGCCGTAACCACCAAGCTCAATGCTAAGGTGGCTGAAGTTGACGCTCTTAAGCAAGTAGCAGCGATCGAGTTGGCCGACGACGTGTCTAGTGAGGCACACGACATGTGGGTGTACACTGAGGCAAAGCTGGCAGTTTTTAAAGATTTACATGCCGCCGATCGGGCTACTGAGGCAGAGATTGAGGACTAACGCCACTTGGTTTGGGTTACCCGAGAAGCTTGTGGGTATAACCCTGATTCTCTGGACCCGACGGGCTTTACCTTTGAAGATGTGAACCACTTGGCTACTGGGTCCTGATTTTTGTGTTATTTCGGGCCGAAGGTGGCGGTGGGCAAGGCGACAGGCCAGCTGGTGATGGCAAATTGGGTGGCAGCGGCTATGATATGTGTTTATTTTGTTGTTGTAATTTTGTAACCATGTGAATTGGATCTTTTGTAAATGTATATTTTTCTTTTTTGGAGGAAATGTAATTCATTCTTTTGGTGTGCATATATACCTTTTGTACCTTTTATTTTGTGCGCTTGTCGTAGCATTGTGCGTGGTCGTTGTCAAGTTGATTTGTCGTAGCCTAGCTAGATCGACTTAATACGACAATTGTCTTAGTCATTTGCTTATTTTGGAATGATTGTAAGAGCTGAGTTGATTACTATGACACTGACCTTAGCCGTTAGTTCGTTTTGAGATGGTTGTAATCATTTAGTGATCTCGACCGTGTCAAGTAGATTTATTGTAGTTGAACCGAGTTGATTGCTATGATACTGGCCTTAGCCGTTTGTTTGTTTTGCAATGGTCGTAACCATTGAATGATCTCGGATGTGTCGAGTTGATTTATTGTAATCGAACCGAGTCGATTACTATGATACTAGCCTTAGCCGTTTGTTCGTTTTGAGATGGTCATGACCATTTAATGATCTCGATCGTGTCAAGTTGATTTATCGTAATCGAACCGAGTTGATTACTAGGATACTGGCCTTAGCCGTTTGTTCGTTTTGAGATGGTCGTAACCATTTAATGATCTCAACCGTGTCGAGTTGATTTATCGTAATCGAACCGAGTCGATTACTATGATACTGGCCTTAGACGTTTATACATTATAGACAACCTTAGCCTTTTATACGTTGTAGACAGCCTTAGCCTTTTATACGTTGTAGACGGCCTTAGCCTTTTATACGTTGGAGGTGGCCGTAGCATTTCATACATTGGAGATGACCGTAGCCTTTCATACATTGGAGACGGCTGTAGCCTTTCATATATTGGAGATGGTCGTAGTCTTTCATACATTGGAGATGGCCGCAGCCCTTCATACATTGGAGATGGCCATAGCCGTTCATACATTGGGGATGGTCGTAGCCTTTCATATATTGGAGAAGGCCGTAGCCTTTCATACATTGGAGATGGACGTTGGTTCAGTCCCTTTGGCACGCCTATTGTGCTATCTTGTAGAGTAACTGGCGTGTCAAACTTGCCTCGTGAGTATTTCCGAGCATCTCCTTCATCGCCTCGTTAAAAACCTTTTCAAGAAAACCCAATTGGGACAAAACTAGGATAAGGAAAAAAGAGTACGACTCGGGGGGTGCTCCTCAGAAATGGAAATACTTGAGGTAAGAGATATTCCAATTGTTTTGGAGCATCTTCCCTTCCATTATCTCTAGTTGGAACGACCCTTTATTTTCTGCTACAGTGATTTTATATGGTCCGTCCCAATTGGTACCCAATATTCCTTCGCTTGGATCCTTAGATGCCAAGGTTTTGGCTTTAAGGACGTTGTCGCCTACTTTGAGTGGTCGGATTTTGGCCCTCCTGTTATAGTACCTTTCGATTTGCTGTTTTGGGGTGCCATTTTAATATGGGCCATTTCTCTCCTTTCCTCGGCTTCATTATGGTCCTGGAGTCGGTTCAATTCATTTTTTGCTCTACTCGTATGTGAGTATCTCAAACTTGGTTCGCCTACTTCGGCCGGTATGGCAGCATCAGTTCTGTAAACCTGTGAGTACAGCGTTTCTCCCGTGGAAAATTTAGGGGTGGTCCTGTGCGCCCATAGTACCTCTAGTAGTAGTTCCGGCCATAGCCCTTTAGGGTCTTCAAGCTTCTTTTTCAATATATTCAGTATGGTCTTGTTGGATGACTCTGCTTGTCCATTGGCGACGGGATGATATGGTGTGGAGCATATCCGCTTGATGTGCCACTTATCGAAGAATTCAGTCATTTTCTGACCGATGAACTGTCGCCCGTTGTCGCAGGTGATTTCTTTGGGGATGTCGAAGCGGCAGATGATGTTATTCCATATGAAAGAGATGACCTTTTGTTCGCGTATTTGGGCATATGCACTTTCTTCCACACACTTGGAGAAATAGTCAGTTAAAACTAATAGAAAATGTACCTTTCCTCGTCCGGCGGGTAACGGGCCGACTATGTCCATTCCCCATTTGATGAAGGGCCAAGGGGAAGAGATCGAATGGAGAGGTTCTACCGGCTGGTGTATCATGGGGGAGAACTTTTGGCACCTTCCGCATCGACGTACATACTCTGCGGCATCTTTTTTCATTGTAGGCCAGTAATATCCGGCTCGTATTAGACAGTACGAGTGCGCGGTTGCCCGTATGGGCACCGTAATGGCCTTTGTGTACTTTTACCAGTATTGGCTTCGTTTGATTAGGGCCTAGACACTTGACCAGGGGTCCTCCGAAAGTCCTTTTGTAGAGCTCGTGGTTTATCATGCAATATGTGGCGGCCTATATACAAAGCTTCTTTGCCTCTTTTTTTTCAGGCGGGGGAGTTCCTTCTTGCAAGTATGATAAAAACTGGTTGCACCAGTCCCAGGTTATGTTTAAGGAGAGTACCTCCGTGTGATTGATTGCCGAGTGGAGGAGAGTGATGACACTTTCTTTGTCGAGGCTTGTGGTGGCTGCAGCTAGTTTTGCTACACTTTCCTCTTCGGCACTCTGTGCTCTGGGAACTTGCTCGAAGCGGCACCCGTCGAGTTGGGCCATCAACCTATGGATTTTTGCCTGGTACTTCTACAATCTTTTTTACTTGATTTGGTAAGTCCCAGTGACTTGATTTACCATGAGCTGAGAGTCGCAATGAAGGACGAGTCGACGAGCCCTGTATTTGATGGCCAGCCTTATACCTGCAATGATGGCTTTGTATTCTGTCTCGCTGTTAGTCATCTCGGGGCATCCTATGGACTAGTGAATGATTTCACCTGTGGGGCCTTCGAGGATGAGTCCCAGTCTTGATCCCGAGACATTAGCGGCTCCATCCGTGTAGAGAGCCCAAAGGTCGGTATTTGAGGTGCAGTGTAGGGCATCCTTTTTTGCCTTTAGTAGTATTTTTACACTAAAGTCGGCCACGAAGTCGGCGAGGACTTGTGACTTGATGGAGGACCTTGGGATATACGAGATATCATGCTTGCTGAGCTCTATGGCCTATCTGGCAAGTCGGCCCAATAACTCTGGCTTATGTAATATATTTCTTAACGGGAATGTGGTCACCCCTTTAATGGGGTGGCATTGAAATTACGGTCTGAGCTTTCTCGAAGCTGTGACCAGTGCCAGAGCTAACTTTTCGAGGTGTGGGTACAGTGTTTCAGCGTCCACTAATGTTTTGCTAATATAATAGATAGTGGATTGCGTACCTTTCTTTTCACGAACAAATATTGCACTGATAGCAACTTCCGATACGACCAGATATATCAGCAGGGTCTCGCTCGGATCCGCTTTGGCCAGCAATAGTGGTGACAACAAATATGTTTTCAGTTCTCTCAAGGCTTTGACGCATTCCTCGTTCCACTGTAATCCGTTGTCCTTTCTTTGTACGTTGAAAAATTTGTGGCATCTATCAGAGGATCGGAGATGAATCTGGAAAGGGAAGCTATTCGACCAGTCAATTTTTGCACCTGCTTTTTGCTGTTTAGCACTTTGAGTATTATGGCGATTGCCTTGATTTTGTCGGGGTAGACTTCATTGCCTCCTTGGGATATGAGAAACCCTAGAAACTTTCCTGACGCTACGCCGAAAGCACATTTCTCCGGATTCAGCTTCATCCCATACTTTTTAGTATTTCGAAGGCCTCTTTTAAGTGGTCAATGTGATCCTCCATTTTTGCAGACTTCACTAGAATATCGTCGATGTAAACTTCCATGGTCTTACCGACTTGTTCTTTGAACATCTTTGTGACTAGTTTTTGATATGTGGCCCCAGTGTTATTTATCCCAAAGGGCATCACTTTGTAGCAGTAGGTTCCTTGGTGCGTGATGAATGTTGTTTTCTCTTGGTCTTCCTCGGCCATCAGGATCTGATTGTAACCGGATTACGCATCTAAGAAAATCAGTAGTTCGTGTCCAGCGGTGGCAACGTTCAACTGGTCGATGTGTGGAAGGGGGAAGGAGTCCTTAGGGCACGTTTTATTCGAGTCTGTGAAGTCCACGCACATTCTCCACTTCCCATTTTTCTTTTTGACCACGACGACGTTGGCGACCCACTGAAGATATTTTGACTCCCTGATAGAGCAGTTGGCGAGTAGTTTGTTTACTTTCTCGCGGACTGCTTCATTAATCGCAACGTTGAATTTTCTTCTAATTTTTTGTACCGGCGGATGCAGCGGCTCGACGTTTAGCTTATGGGTAGCGATATCTAGCAAACTCCCCGGCATATCTGCATGGGAAAAGGTGAATAGGTATGCATGGTTAGTTAAGAATTCACGATACTTACTTGGATTGGCGAGTCCATGTCCGATGTAGGCTTTCTTTGCGGGGTTGTTGCTATCCAATTGGATTTTATCGAGATCTTTGATCGTTGCTTTACAAGATTCCACAATGTGAGGATCTTTGATGGTGTCCGCCGTCGGGTCGGTTTTACTCCCCAACACAGCTAATTACTATGCTTCTGCGCTCGCTCGCCTCAGTTGTCGGGTGTGGGCACAGTCTTAGGTTATCTTGTAACACTCTTGCACAATACGCGGTTCCCCCTTGATGCTAAATATTCCCTATGGGATAGGAAACTCGACCACTTGATACAGGCTCGTGGGACTACTTGCATGGTATGTATCCATGGGCGCCCTATGATGACGTTGTATGCCGTCTCCTGGTCCATCACGTGAAAAGTTGTTTCCAACGTGACCCCTCCCGCGAGGACGGGCAGGGTTACCTCTCTGGATATACATTCCAATGCAATGTTAAAATTGGTTAATGTTATACAACAGGGTATTATCCTATCCTTGAGTCCTATCTATGAAGGACTCTCGGGGTGGACTATACAGGTGTCACTTCTATCATTGATCATGACTCTCTTGACATCTGTATCAATAATACGTAAAGTAATAACTAAAGCATAGTAATGAGTAAAACACAAACCGCCGGCATCAGACTTATCGAAGGTGATACTTCCTTAGAAGTTATCATACCGATCGTAGGAGAGAGTCCGCTTTAGCCTATGAGTGTTGGAGAATTTGACATGGTTGATTGCTGAGTCTTTACCGTTACCAATGATCATATTTACCATCCGTAACGGGGTAGATGACTTTGGTGGTCCACGGGGTTGTTCACGCCCGCGTTCAAAGTTGATCTTTACTTTATCGCTGAGCAGCTCTTTCAGGTATCCTTGGTTTAACATTCTGACGACCTCTTATCGTAGACCTATGCAATCTTTGTCCTGTGTCCCCGTTCTTGATGGAATTCACACAGGACGTTTGACTTTCTTGTACCAGGGTCTTACTTCATTTTCTGAGGCCACTGCACCTTGGTACCAAGCTTCTCCAGTACGTACACTATTTCTGAAGGAGAGACGCAAAAATTATGTGATGATAGTAAAGGGAGCGTACCTCTTTCATTTCGGAGTGAGGTGATGTGCTGTTGTAATGCGTCCATGTGTCGGGGCAGCGGATGGGAAGATCTCGTGTATGGCTGATACCGTTCTCTGTTGGATCGAAGGGAATGTTCCCGACGTCCCTCGTGGCATTGGTCTTTCCTTGTTTCCAATTGTATAGCTGTTAACCGTTGGGTTGGTCCGTTGAGAACATCTTCATCCGCTCGTACTTTGGCATAGTAAGCATTGTGGATTTCCTCCCATGTCGTAGGTGGATAATTTATGAGGTGGTGCAGCAGCTTCTTAGTCACTCTGGAGCCGTCCCTGCTTAGTCCGTTCTGGAAGGCAACGATCGACATCCCTTCCGACACGTTTGGTAGGCTCATTCATACCCTGTTGAATCTGGCGAGGAAGTCCCTAAGCCCTTCACCTGTGGTTTGACTGACGGCGAAGATGTCGTTTACCCTTGCCTCTGCCTTCTTCGCACCCGCATGGGCGGTGACGAACTTATCCACCATTTCTTCGAATGTTGATACTGCCTTGGCAGGCAGTTGATAGTACCATGTCAGGGCCCCTCCGGTTAGCGTCTCGCCGAAACTTTTCAGCAACATTGATGGTACCTGCTCCTTTGATAGGTCGTTACCTTTTACAACGGTAACATAGTGAATGAGATGGTCCTCGGGATTTGTGGTCCCATCATATACCCTTAAGTAAGGGGGCATCTTGAAAGTTTTTGGGATGGAGTAGGGGGCAGCTTCTTCGGAGTATGGTTGCTCCACGAACCTCCCCATATCGCATTTTGGTAACAACTTAGGGGCTCCGGGAATTTTGTCGACCTTTTCCTGGTGCTCCTTCATCTGGTCGCAGAGAGACTTGTTTTCACTTTCCATTTATTACATCTTCCCCAGGATGGCGGTCAGTGTGTCATCATGGGTCTATGTTTCGACGGGTTGGTTGTTTACTCGCGTCTCATCTTGTTCGTCCGCAACAGTGGCGATACTCGTCATTGGTATTGTTTTGACGTTACCTTGTGATGGTTTTTTGACTAAGCCACTTAGGGTGCTTGTTAACCACTCTTCCAGCAATTTCCTGATCACCGAGGGTGCCTCTTTTGCAGCGGAGGTGGAAGCTGCTTTGTCATGCATGGTTGTTGGATCTTCGTATGGGGAATGTGAGGTTTCTACTTCTGGTACGTTACGGGGGTTGTGTCGGTGACAACATCATCGCTGACCTCATTGAGAGCCAAGGAGATTTGTTGTGACCACCATTATTGCTTTGGATCTGGTGTTTTTTCGATCATTTTTGGATTTTTGCGTGATATAGAGGAGATGGTTGGCTCATCTTAGGTGGATACTATGATTTTGATTCTCGAAATCCCCACAGACGGTGCCAAATTGTTTGACTCAAAAGTTATCGGTTACTTTATGAGCTAGAAACAATCAAAAGATACGAGAAGGGTAAATCGTAATCAAATATAATGAACCTAAATATGAGATCAGTGTAATTATAATGTCGAGATACTTGCAAAAATGAGGAACTTTTAAAGGTAATCACTTATCTCTGTTGAGAGAGACTGATAGAGAGAGAAATAATATTATTAGATAATAACACATGGTCCATTACAACAGGGAAGCCCCCTTTTATATAGAGGTGGTGCTTCCTTACTAAAAATATAATTCGTTGAGGGGTCGTTGACGCCCTTTCAGAGGAGACGTCTAAATATACACGTCATCGCTTGTGCTTTACGCCTATACTGCGCCATCGTTGTAAGAAACGTAGGGGAGGGGTCGTACCCTTATCGTTTGTGGACATGGGGAGAGCTGCGCTCGGCCCCCTGTGATCAAGCCATATTTGTCCCACATAAATTACTTTATTCGAAAAATGTCCATATAATAAATATCCTAAGGAGGAGAGCATGAGTGCAAGTGCCCCATGCCCCTCCACGTGGATCTGCCTCTCACTGTTATAGCTAGTAAAATATTGCCCTTTACAATTTTAAACGGAGTTCTAGCTAGCGTAAATTAAGTGAAAATTTTCACCTTCTCGTTCTTACATTAGGCTAGGAGATCGAACCAAGTACGCGAAATGCACCATTAGTTTGTGTGTCAAAATATTTTTGGAAAGTCCTATTATACCCTTTTACTTTTGACTATAGTTTACAACTATTCTCTATTATACATCAGATTTTGAACTCCGTTAACGTCAATGTTTGCTTATAACTCCATCACTTATAATGTAGGAAAAATATTAAAATTTACTCTTTTACTATATATATATATATATATATATATATATATATATATATATATATATATATATATATATATATATATATATATATATATATATATATATATATATATATATATATATATATATATGTGGTTTACCCTAATTTGTTTTTTGTATTTTGGCGTTTATACTTTTTATTTTGGTTTCCCATCCGGTGTCTGGTACCCGCATTGGAGCCCGATTATATTCGGATTGACGCCACATAAGGCTCCATTTTGTGAGGAAGCACTCCCTACTAATGATTTTACCCAGGACGCGAACTTGAGACTTGTGGTTAAGGAAAAAACAATCACATCCACTACATCACATTCTTTGATGGTAGCGATTGTTCATACTTCATAGTAATAGCAAAATATTGCACTTGACAACTTAACGGAGTTCTAGCGTAAATTGAGTGGATTTCGTATGTCAAAAATATATTTTTAAAAAAAATCTTATTTACCCTTTACTTTGGACTGTGGTAAGAACTATTCTCTATTATACTTCACTTTCGAACTCCACTAAGGTTAGCAAATTGCTAACGACAATGGTACGAAGGCTTCAAGTATAACATGGATAAAATTAAATAACTTTTGTACAATAGAGCCTAGAGGTTTACTTTTACCCCTTTTATGTAAAAATGTAATTAGAAGTAAATATATATAATAAGCATAATTATGGGTGTTCATGAAGAAACCGATAAACCGAACCAACCCGAAAATCAAATCAAACCGACTTAAAAACCCGATATTTTTTGGTTTGGTTTTGATTTTGAATTTTAAAAATCGATCAAATTTGGTTTGAGTTTGGTTTTAATAAGAAAAAAATCGAAAAAACCCGAACCAAACCAATTATAGGAGTAACTATTTCAAATTTATTATTACACCTATAGCTACGTATAATTTTTATACAAAGTTTCAAAATTTTTATGGTAAATGTTAATAGTTTGCACTTTTAGTATAGTTCTTTACATTTATGTTCTTGTTTGATTGGTAGTTTTTTTTTGTTAAGTGTAAGAATCCATTTCGTGTTAAAACTAATATATTTATAATTGAGTCTTAAATTATTTATCATTATTTGATTCAACTATCATCAATATATCTTGATAAATAACAGATTTCTTAAAGGACAATTGATTTGATAGTGTAACGTTGAAAATGTGGTCGCCAGAATATGTGTTTGGTAGTGTATGTCTTATATTTTTTTAAAAACCGACAAATAACCGAAAAACCTCAAAACCCGACATAAATCGAATCGAGAAAAAACTGACTTAATTGGTTTGGCTTGGTTCTAATATTTGAAAAACCGACTTGGTTTGATTTTTTTTTTAGGGAAAACCCGATTCAGACCGAACTATAAACACCCTTAAGTATAATTAGTAATCTGATAAAAATAATAACTAACCCGCTATCACATATTAAACTGTATTAGTAAGAAGATTACTCACCGAGTGGTTCATTTGTGAAAGGTAAATATCCTTCTTGCTCTTCAATCCATTATCTCTATGAAAGAAACTAGGCTTCTTGAATTGATCCTTCTTCTTTGTCCTTCGTATGGGAATTGTCCTTTTTGGACAATTTCCACTTTTTTGCCATGTTTGTGTTGTGACTAATTTGTAGGATTTTTGGTCTGTTTTTGTAGTTTTTGTTGTGAGAGAATTCTCCATCACTGGATTATCACTTGGTGTCATCTGATCAATGAAGCAAAATGATATTAATCTGCAGCTATATGAATGAAATATATGTATTGATAGCATTCTAGGAAGCTCAATTCTATTCAAGAACAAGGATGAAGCGTTGAAATCTCAAAGAAGGCTTTTAACAAGATGTCAAGCTAAAGAATTTCAAAACAAGATCATTACATTTCAAGTGCAAATAAAGAAGCTTTTAATTGTCGAAAAAGAGCTCAAGACCAAAGGAGAAGAATTGTCGAAGTTTTACAATTATTGGTAACTCAAATTAAAGTCCAAGAGGAGGAAGATTTGGTGATAGCATCACTGATAAGGATAGAGTTTTGGAAGCTCCAAGTAGGCCATTTACAAGATCTCAAGCTAAGGAATTGAAGACTAAGGTTGCTGGATTTCAATGGCAAATAAAGAAGCTTCCAACTATGGAGGAAGTGCTCATCCCCAAAGGAGAAGAATTGTCTAAGTTTTACAATTATTTGGTAGTTCAAATTGAAGTCAAAAGGGAGGAAGATCAGGTCACCCAAATCAGCCCTTGAAATACAATGAGCTCAAAATGAGCTTAAAAGAGGAACAAATGTAGGTGTTACAAAAGGAGCCCAATTGGGGTCCAAACAAATGGCCCAAACTAGTTGTTTTAAGGCGCAATCTGCCCCAAAGGGTCTTGGCCGCCCCTCACCTAATTTATGACTTTTCTTAGTCTTTAGCAACCACCCTACCTAATTGTAATGATTATGTTTTCCATTACAACCACCTCACCTAATTTTTAAAGTTATTTTTTATGCTTTTGTATTCCTATAAATAGGGTGTTCTTCTGATTCATAAGACACAACATTATTGATTAAGTATATCATACTTTGAGAGTTCTTTTGAACCTTTGTTACTCGTGCATTGAGATTTATCTTTCAACCTTTACTAGTTCATAGTTCAAGGTAGTAAGATGTCTCTTTTATGATATCTTTGATTCTTTTATGGTATTCTTAGAAGACGATTAATACTAGTATTAATTATTGTCTCAAGTTACTCGTAAAGTGGTAAAGATCCGAATCTATTATTTTGACTTGCTTTTTAAGTAAAGGCGCTTGATTTCATTCATAAATCAAGACGTTGTTACTTAGATCTTGTCAAGGTTATAGAACTTATGTTCTTGAAAGTTCTCGGAATTCTTTCCTTTGAATCTTTCCCATATTCTTTATTTTCGTCTCTTTAATTCTAGTTGGTCAATTCCTATTGTTATTGATTCCTAAAATTCTTACTCTAGTTTGAATTCCCGGCCTAGTTGTTATGAAGTGGTATCAGAGCTTTTTTATCAAGATTTCATTCTTGATAATTCTTGGGATATCTTGAATACTTAGAGCAACAAAAAAAACAAAAAAAAATGAAAATCAGTTTAAAACTAGAAAAGTATAAGTGCTTGCTCTCCAGGATATTTCTTTTGAATCTAACTTGTTTCCAAAAATTAACAAGAAGAGGGGATCCTTGATTTTCTTACTCTTTGTAATCTGCATATTTATATTCTATCCTTTTTGTTTGTGTCTTGTTTCAACCGAGCCTAAAAGTTCTAGGATTTGGTTCTTTGTTCTTTTATTTGTTCCCTAAAACAAAAGAAAAATCTGAGTTTTACTACTGAGAACTACATACAAGTTGGGTTTTAAATCTACAAAGTATTTTGTTCAAAGGTTATTTCGAGAAAAAAATAAATAAATAAAAAGAGGGAAGGTGTGTGTGAGAACAATTGAGGAAAATGCCAAATTGAAGAGAAATATTTTCTTTTATCTATGACAAGATGTTTCAAACAGGTAACTACAATGGAAGGAGGAAAGCAATGGCTCAACAACTTGAAAAGTTGAACTTACAATGTATCGAATGGAAGGAAGATAATGGTAAAGTTATTTTTCAAAAAAGAGCTAAAACGATGTGTGATATCTTATTTTATACCCTTAGAATTGACAAAGCTTTTGGCTATAACGTAATTAGCACTTATATGGTTGACAAATTGAACTTATCTTGTGTTGAATATTTTGAACCCTACATGTTGAAAGGAGTAAAGGTAGATAAAAGAGTGTTGTTGTCATTCTCTATTGGAAGGTATGGGGATGTGATTTAGTGTGATGTCATTCCCATGAATAATTTTCATATCTTGTTGGGAATGCCGTGGTATATCTATAGAAGTGCTTCATATAGTATCATAAAAAATAGATACTCTTTTGAGTTTAATGGGAAGAAATGCATTCTTGGTTCTTTGACTCCCTCACAAATTTGTGAAGATGAAAAGATTGTTAAAGAGAATATAGAAAAATACGAGAGAGAAAAGAAAGTGCCGTAAGGGAGTGCATGTTGATATTCCAAGAGAGGAAAAAGGAGAGGCTGTCTTGAGTGAAAAGAGTGGGATGTCTAGTGAAGAAAAAAATGATCTTGAGAAGAAAGAAAAGAGAGAAGGCAATGAGATAAATATAGTCTATGAGGTAGAGAGAGAAAAACATGAGGGATTGAGTGAAGGAAAAGGACTCTTTAGTGGGAGAAAAGAGGCTAAGGGCGAGGAAAACATTATTCTTGTGATAAAAGCCAAAGAAAGTAGCAAGAAAAAAGTTTCCTTACTTCCTAACCCATTAACTCTTTCCTGTTTTAGTTCTTTTGATTTTGTGCAGCCGCGTGTTGAAATACCTTTTGAAAGGGGTAGTGAGGCGCAAGATATGGTGGAAAAAGATCCAATTGGATTGCAATATGAATTCGGCAATATCAATTCTTGTTGGATCGTGGAAGATAAAAGATTGATTAAAGTCTTTGTTATTGAACCTTTTAACTATTTTGATTCTTATTTACAAGGTTATGACACGAAGTTTCCTAAAAGCATTACTATGTTAGAGCCATTGCATAAAGGAATACAAGGTGATGATGTTCCATTGGTAAATAAGTCCACGTATGGTATGTATAATTTGTTTATTTGCATTCTTGGTCTTTCTAGTACACTTAAAGTATTTTTTGAGGTAATATATTATACTCTTATATTTTATGTTGGTGACTTTATAATTTTTGTGGATGATGATTGTTTGATGCACATCAAGTCATTAACTGTAATATCTAAGTTAAAGTGCAAGAGTAATTTGCTTCTTTTTTATATTATATATGAAATAGATGATCACGTAATCCAACTTTGTGAAAAGAGGCATGAAATTTATGAGAAGAGGCTTGTGAATGAGTTAAATATTTCTTCTTCTCTTATTCAAGTGGTTAATGAGTTTGCATGTGATAAATTGCTAGAAGGTGATTGTTGTGGTATGATGGGGAGTTGTTCTTCAAGTCATGTTTATTGTGAGCTTGTAAAAGTATTTGTTATTAGTAAAGAGGATAAGCATGATGGTTGTAATATTTTTGATCAAGTATTCTTTCAAGTAGAGGAATCCATGAGATTTGTAATTGTAGATAGTTGTCTATACCGTGAAAGTATTTTCTTTGATACATGTGGTAGAGTTAATTACATTAAATGGATGTGTGGTCAATCTTTTGTAATTTCTTTGTCATGTATACTTAAGGACGACCTTACCGACAAGATCGAATTGCAAGTTCCATTGCATAGAGCATCTATGAGAGATTCTTATTGTATTAATTTAGGTTTTCATAAATTTTATTGAGAAGATGATGTCCATATGTTTTATAAGGGAGTATTTACATGTTTTAGGATTGAATGGGTTAAATGGACACATGGTCACTATCTTGTTTTATTCCTACTATTTTTTCAAATTAGTAGATGCCATTTGCTAGTGCGTGTTTTGTATTTCATGCAAGGTCAAAATTCGAGGACGAATTTTCCTCAAGAAGAGGGAAATGATAGCATCCTATGAAGCTCAATTCTATTCAACGACAAGGATGAAGCGTGGAAATCTCAAAGAAAGCTTTTAACAAGATGTCAAGCTAAAGAATTTCAAAACAAGATCATTAGACTTCAAGTGCAAATAAAGAAGCTTTTAATTATCGAGAAAGAGCTCAAGATCAAAGGAAAAGAATTGTCGAAGTTTTACAATTATTTGGTAACTCAAATTGAAGTCCAAGAGGAGGAAGATTTTATGATAGCATCACTGATAAGGATAGATTTTTGGAAGCTCCAAGAAGGTCATTTACAAGATCTCAAGCTAAGGAATTGAAGACTAAGGTTGTTGAACTTCAATGGAAAATAAAGAAGCTTCCAACTATGGAGGAAGTGCTCATCCCCAAAAGAGAATAATTGTCTAAGTTTTAAAATTATTTGGTAGCTCAAATTGAAGTCAAAGAGGAGGAAGATTGGGTCACCCAAATCAGCCCTTGAAGTACACCAAATGAGTTTAAAAGAGGACCAAATGTAGGTGTTACAAAAGAAGCCCAATTGGGGTCCAAACAAATGGCCCAAACTAGATGTTTTAAGGCCCAATCTGCCCCAAAGGGTCTTGGCCGCCCCTCACCTAATTTAAGACTTTTCTTAGTCTTTAGCAACCATCCTACCTAATTGTAATGATTATGTTTTCAATTAAAACCACCTCACCTAGTTCTTAAAGTTATTTTTATGCCTTTGTACTCCTATAAATATGGTGTTCTTCTCATTTATTAGACACAACATTATTGATTAAGTATATCATACTTTGAGAGTTCTTTTGAACTTTTATTACTTGTGCTTTGAGATTTATCTTTCAACCTTTACTAGTTCATAGTTCAAGGTAGTAAGATTTCTCTTTTATGATATCTTTGATTCCTTTGTGGTATTCTTAGAAGGCGATTAATACTAGTATTAATTGTTGTCTCATGTTACCCGTAAAGTGGTCAAGATCCGAATCTATTATTTTGATTTGCTTTTTAAGTAAAGACGTTGATTTCATTCATAAATCAAGACATTGTTACTTTGAGCTTGTCAAGGCTATAGAACTTGCGTTCTTGAAAGTTCTCGGAATTCTCTCCTTGAATCTTTCCCATATCCTTTATTTTTATCTCTTTAATTCTAGTTGGTCAATTCCTGTTGTTATTGCTTTCGCATTTGCTTCTCAAATTCTTACTCTAGTTTGGATTCCCGACCTAGTTATTATCATGTATCTTTTTCTATAATGATATAACTAATATCCCCCGTTTAATTTTATGTGAAGTTATTTGTTTCGACATAGATTTAAGAAAATAAAAGATTTTTAAAATTTGTGCTCTTAAATATATAGTCGAATCAACGATTAATGCTTACGATGGCGAAGCCCAGCAATTTTTCCAATGGTATTCAAAATGGGAAGAAGTAAAAAAAATTGCCTAAAAACCGTGTTCAATATATGTTATATACCTCTAAAATATAATATTTTACCTCTATACTCAGTGTAATTTTTAGATAAAGGATGGTCAATTAACCATCCTTTAAGATATGTACGTAGCTTCGCCCTTGAATGCTTATATCAGGGTAAGCTGCCTACATTATATCCCTTGGGGTACGGTCTTTTCCCAGATCCTGCATGAACGTCGGTTACTTTGTGCATCGCCCTTTTTTTTTGTGTTAAACATGTCACGTATATTTATATAGCCATAAAATCGTGTCACTAAGGATAAACTTAGAAGTTCAATATTAATTTTTTTTTAATATAGAAAGTGTAATTTTTTTTTGGGAGCATATTAAAAGAAAAATAGTATCATATAATTAAAGTGGAATACAGGAAGTACGTGCAATATGTGTACTTTAACATGGTCTAATAAATAAATAATTAATCTTCCTTATTTTCAAGTTACTATCTCTTCACTTTATGAATGATTAGTTAAGTTAATCATTTATGCGACATGATAATATAAAAATTCTTTTATGCTTTAATATTTATAATTGTATTAATAAACTATTCATATAATTGGTAATGTCAGCTGATTAATTGAGCTGACCTGGATTTTGTGGTTGTTCAAAGCAGGATGAGACAAAGCTGGCTGCTTGAAAATGTCAATGCAGTCAATGACATCTCCATCTTCACTCTAACAAAAAAGTCAAAGGAAATAGAAGAAAAAAAATCAAAGTAATACTCGTTGTATAGATAAAACTATTATATTCAATAAGAAAATATAAATTAGAGAAAGGCAAAAAATTACAATACCACTATATAGTATGACAAGTGAACTAGCTTGGTGAAAGGGAAAAGGAAATGGCGCTAGAGGATTATTTTGATCAGACTTTTCAAAAATACCGTCCAGTACGTGTCCAAATTTTCAAAAGCACTTTTAAAAAATCCGACCGACACGTACACCACAAAATTTTTGGAAACTTTAAACAACATAGCTAGAAAAAATTCATTCTTTCTTCTTTTGGTATTAAAGAAAGAAGGTGTCCGAAGAAATGATATTTAATGTGTACGTGTATATATATATATATATATATATATATATATATAAATTTATCTATACCTGGATGCTTTTAACTGGAAGACCATCCTCTGCCCTGGAAAATAGTGCAAGAATTATTTCCAGTAACAATATGGCTATCAATTTAAATGCCAATGTCATTTTAGAAAGCAAACCAAAAATCCAATCAATTTGATGAATAAAAGTAATGATTATGTTATTGGAGAACTCATTGATAAATATTTGTCTCTATAAGTGTTCTGTTACATGAAGAATAGCAGGTTTAAACTAATCTCTATATAGATTTGCATGACTTACCTACCAGTCTAATTTCTAACATCATTTACAATTCATTTCTGTTATATCTATCTATTTTTATTTGATTACTTGTTTTTGTAGTCTTGCATTATTCAGATAAGTATGTATTCATAGTTAAGTTGCTTGAAACTTTGCAGTATATATTTCATTAGTTTAAGTTATATGCGCCGTTAGTATGGTTAGTATGTTGTATTTGTAAAATAATTTTGAAAATATAAATAAATATAAATAGAAATGATAGAAAATTAATTAGAGCTCAATGAATTCACAGTGTTTCCTTAAGGAATTTAATTCCCTCCTAGTACCCAAGGTTATGGATTATTTCCTCCCAAGATAGAACGAATTACACAGTGATGTAGTGGTACTTCAAACCCTAATGTTTCAGCGAACACAACATTCAGTAGCAAATTACACTTACTGTTGCTTTCTTTGAAGTTAAAATATGCAGAAGAAAGGAGGAGAAACTCATAAAATTCGTAGTAAAATTCTGAGCAGAATAGTGTTGTATTTATAGCCAAAAGTTGTGCTGAAATCTGAATAGGTGCAACTCTTCAAAATGGTTGTTTATGCAAAACGGCCATATCATAACTATCATTATATTAATGGCTATTTACTCAACCACAAGAAGGGAAAATAAAGAGGAGAAATTGACGGATAGTTAATTTTCTGTTACAAAAATAGTAAACTGGAATTTGGATAACTGAAATAGATTTAATATTAATATTCTGTTATTAAAATAAATATTTAATAATATTTCTGTTAATATTTTACTATTAACAAATAAATTTGGTCCAAAAAATTAATCAATCAATCATTTCACCAAATCCAAATTCGAGCCGAGCCGAGCCGAGCCGAGCGAGCGAGCGACGACGCGAGGCTTACCTTATTCTCAACTCTTTAAGAGCTAGAAGAAGAGCAATTGCTTCTATACCCATAAAAACCTCTTCCTCTTCTAATATGGGAAAAAAACGTTGCAGAAATTCTGCCGGTGAGCTGTCTTTGGACAACAAAATTTGCATAATTCGGAGGATGTACATGGAATTTTGTGAGAACCCGGTCCGTTGTCACGTGACTTACCACCCCGTTATCCCCTCATTATGTTATATCGTGTTTCTATATCTGTGTTAGAGTCTGTCGGGTGAATTCAGATTAGTTCTGGTTGAAAATAAGGCATATAGCCTTTTTTCTGAAAAGTCAACCTGAAGTTGACTATGTGGTTAGAGGGCTCGGAATCAAATTCTGATAATTCGGCTAGCTTCGAGAGGTGATTTGTGACTTAGGGAAGCGATCGGAATTGAATTTGGAGGTCCGGTGTAGAAATATGCTTGAATTGGCTAAGTTGGAATTTTGGAGAAATCCGGTCGATAGGTGAGATTTTCATCCAGGAAGTCGGAATGGAATTCCGACAGCTGCAGTAGCAACGGTAGGTGATTTTGGATATGTCTGCAAATTTTCAGATCATTCGGACATCGTTTGATCGAGTTTTTGATTGAATGTTGATTTCGGAAGTTATAGTAAAACTTAGGCTTAAATCCACCTTAATTGCTGATTCGTGTGTTTAAGGGTGTGTTTTTATGATTGGAACAAGTTCATGCGATGATTTTAGAGTGAATTTGTATTTTTAGTTGAGGTCCCGGAGGCCTCGGGATTATTTTGGATGGTTAATCGGGCAATTTGAAGTGTTATAGTATGTTTGAGGTGAAGCGTTCTGTTGTTTTTGCATCTGCGGTGGATGAGCGGATTTTGCGGTCCCGCAGATATGTCTATGTGAACGCAGAAGCGGCCCTTGTGGCCTGGGGGGAAATTTTCGCAGAAGCGAACTTGATTCCGGAGGAGCGGTCACCGCAGAAGCGGAGTCATAACCGCAAAAACGGTTTTGGAGTTTAAGTGAATGACCGCAGAAACGGTCCGTTTGTGCATAGAAGCGATACCGCAGGTGCGGTCCATTGACCGCGAAAGCGAAAATGTCTGAGGGTTTAATGAAGTCAGTGTATTCAAATTTAAGAAGTGTAAAACTAATTGGGGCTTCGAACAAAGAGGGATGTTGGGAGATTTTGAAGAGGGATTCGTGGAGTATCATCGGGTAAGGATACTTGAACTTAAATTATGTCATTATATTGATAAAACATGTACTTAATCTCTGAAAATGGAGGAATTAAGGTGTAAAAAAAAGAGGATTTTTCATTAAGACTGGGTAATAGAACATTGACGATTTGAGTGGGCAAACGAAGTCCGATTTTGATAAACGTTATATGTATGGACTCGGGGCGATATAATGGTTCTGAAAATATCACTTTCGTAATTTTTCGAGAAGCGGGTCTGGGGCTCAGGTTTTGCTAGTTTCGAGATTTTTTATGTATTTCTATTGTTTTCGAGTGGGTGTTGTTCCATTTACCTATTTTGATGTATTTGTACTGATTTTGACTAGTTTTGACTTGCATGGAGGCCAGTTAGAGGAGCTAAAGCGTCGTAGGCTTGAGTTTTTGTCGGATCGAGGTGGGTAATACTTGTAAATGATGTCCTGAGGGTTAGTAAAACCCTTACTTACACATCCTAGTGATGTATTGCAGTGACTTGCACGCCGGATAACAAGGGTGGGGTAGAGCACCATTGGGGATTGAGACTTAGTCCGTCCCGCTTAATAAAAGTACTACCTAATTGCTTGAAATTGAATTGACACTTTAATAAAGATATTAATTATCAGGATTTGGACTAATTATCATGTTTTGGGCTTCGTGCCGATTATTTTAATCCTTCAGGGATTGGTATCATTGTCATGGTAATACTGTGTATATTTTTATCTCAATCTAAGGTTTTAAAATGGTATTTTTCTACTCAGCATTTTTATAAAATTTTAAAAAAAAAACTTGAACAAGGTTTTGATGACATTTTTAGGTGTGAGCTGATATGATACGGTTGTCTGTGGGGCTTTTTGATTATTCGTTGGACTGATTGGGGTCGAAGGCCATATGTGAGAGCATGACGATTTATGTGAGGAGGCTTTCAGGCCTCAAGTGATATGTGAGCATTTGCATATACATGCATGGATCGGACTGCACGCCGATATAGCATGTTGCATGGATTGGACTGCACGCCGCATTAGTATATAGACCGGACTGCATGCCACAGTATTATTGCGCTTGGGTGTAGGAGCCCCGCCGGAGTCTGTACACACCCCCAGTGAGCGCAGACGCCTTTGCATGGATCGGGTTGTACGCCACAGCATCATATGCATTGCATGGCATACAAATATTGGTTTACTTGTACTACGTGGCATAACATTTAGCACTCATACATTACTCGGATACATGCATTATCTGCCTTATTGACCAGATCCCCTGGTGGGAATTGTTAAGGAGTGCTGAGCCCAACGGGCTGATTTGAGTGCAGACTTGCACTGTTTGAGGTTGTACCCAGGTATTGATATATTATAATGAAAGAAAGAGAAGTTAAAAAGAGATTTCTAAATAATCTTCTCATATATGTTATAAAGGATTACCCTGAACCGTGCTTCAAATTAATGGATGATTCGGTATGTTTATAGCATGAGATAGTGCTTTGTGTGGGTATTTTTTCCTCGGCATTATTTATCTTTATTACCGCTGAGTTGGAAGTAGTCACTCGACTTCCTGCACCATGTGTGCAGATTCAGGTACCTGGAGGCTTATTCGAGCTTGGTGCTGGTTTAGATCCAGTTGGGATCGTCGAGGTAGCTGCTTGGCATCCGCAAGACCCATCATTTTCCCCTTACTACTTTGTTATTATTTATTCTGCGTACTCTTAGACTTGTAGAGTTATTTACAGGATTGACTGATGTTCTGATAGAGGCTCTTGGCTCGTTACCCCAGATATTTGGGAACTTGTGTTGCTTTTAGAAGGTTTTGGGATATTATTATATCTATCACTCTAATTTGGCTTCTTTCTCTGATAATGACTTAAAATAAGTGATTTTAAGCTCTAAGCTCGGGATGAGAGTGTATTTGGTCAGACTGGCCTAGAAATGTGTTGGGCGCCGTCACGACCGCGTTTTGGGGTCGTCACAAGTTGGCATGAGAGCCTAGGTTTACTAGGACTCATGAGTCATGAGCCGGTTGGTAGAGTCTCGTGGATCGGTAAGGGGGCGCTTGTGCTTATCCTTGGGAGGTTGCGGACCTTTTAGGAAACACTTCACAATCTTGGAATTCTTATCGTGCGTACTTGATTCAGCTTGAGATGTAATTCTGGAAATTCCTTCCACACGTCTGTATGCGCACTCGAGCGCTCAGTAATATAATTGCCTTGATAGCTTGTGACTCCTCGATCGAGGGACGAGATATAATCTCTCTGAGTTCATGTTGTTCCAGTCGGGAGGACTTGAGGCCAGATCTTTGTCTATGGCTTGAGCACCAAGGTGCTGATTTTGTGAGCTGGTATTATGAAATTTATATGATCTGTCATGACCCCGATGGTGGGAAATCCGGGTCGTGACATGGATGAGCTGTTAGGTGTTAGACTCTTATTGTGATCCATTGTGTAGTCCCTAGCTATGGGCGTGGTGAATATGTTTATGTCTCTTAGTGGAAAGGTAAAGTGCACTACGTGTGGTAGTATGAGTTCAGACTCAGGAAGACCAAATGTGTTGTGCTATGTGTATTGTGGTGAAAGGTAGTTGATATATGTTATGATTCGAGCAGGTGCATCGCATGCCTATGTATCAATTTCGATGAGGTAATTTGTGTAATATTGAGGTTAATGTTGTTGATATACATTGTGATGTCTTGTCAAGTTGCCGATGTATTGTTAGGATGGTTTTGGTGATTCTTTGGCAGATGGATAGGCCAAATTACAAAGAAAATTCTGCGAAATTTCTGGAAAATTTGGGGATTTAAAAAAGATTTTGTCACCTAAAGAGTGGGCCTAACTGTTGTGTGTGAATTACTGCAGGAATTGTAGAAACGTTGAGATTTTTGATGATTCGAGTCTCCGCGAAAGCTTTTATATGACTTGAGTTTAATCTCACTATAACAGCATGGCATCATTTGAGTAAGAATACCATGAGTAGTTAAAGGTGCTTTGATATATGGCCTCGAGCCAAGTTGGGGAGGTTGCTATTGACTAGCTGATTGCACTGTTGTGTGCTATGTTGGATCTATCTCTAAGTATGTTGAAAATTTTGGTAAGGGTTATATGGTGCATCGTAGATGTGAAGAAATACTAGGATGTTTTGAATTTCTGTTCATAAAGAATGCTCGATGTATAGAAAAGAAAGATAGCTATTTGTATCTCTATGTAATCATGTTGTGCGGTGTCTGATTTCTAACAAAGCACGAGTGGTTCTATTCAATAAGACAGTTGAATTACAGCTGAATAAGGGTGAATGATGCCCGAGAATGGTCTTGCGGTTTGCTTGTAACAGTCATGTGTCTTAAGATTGTGTATGTGGCTAAAGAATATGGCTTCGTATGAAGAAATTGAGACTTGTGGTACGTTATATTAATTATGGGATTCTATGTATCCGTATTGGAAGGTAATGATAACGAATTTCGAATCTCGGGAAGTTCTTCAAAATAAAGTATTGTAGAATGTGGTATATTTGGGAATCATATGAGCAAGTATTCAGTGACCTATGGGTCCTAGACCATGTGGTCTTATGTATGAGTCTTCAGTGACCTATGGTAACCTGAGTTGAGGAATTGTGGCGTTACAGTAAGGGCTAATAATAAATTAAAGATGAATCAGAAAGGAAATTGGGTAAATGGAATAGCTTGTTTATAAACCAAAACGGTATGATAAGGATACGATTAATTCCTGGTACGTGTTCGAAGTAATGAGTCTTACAGGTATTGTGCAACGAAGCTTTTGAGTGCTGGCAGTTGCGTAGCTCGATGTGGGTAGAAGGACTCAGTCCTGGCAGTTTAGTTTGTGCAATGGAATTGGGAGTAAGAGTTCGTGATGTATTTTACCGTGGTCTGAACATAAGTATATCTTCTGTTGGTATACGAATGTTGGAATGTGTAATGATTTTTCTTCTATATGGGATCATGAAAGTCCTTGACTAGTTGAGTGCGTCGATGTTTGCGGCGTAGGAGAGGAATAGAAATTTCCATGTTATCTTATTATGGTATGGTATATGCGATGTGTTATGGAAAGTTGATAATGGCATGTTCAAGGTTTGGGTTCAGTTCATAATATAAGGGTAAGTCATTAGAATTCTGGAGCAGCGCGGGTAGTTGTAGATAATTTGAGAATCGATCTTTCGGGTGATTAAGGAAAATGGTACTGCCATTCTAGTGATTTGGCAGGGTATATGTTCAAATAGGGCATGGTAATGTAGACTGATAATATCTAGTGGTATCGTGGTATTCTCTTGCTGGAACGACTGTAATAATTGAGTCGTTGATGGCATAGTGAAAAATTTTAATGGCTTTCGTGGTATGAATGGATGCTTGATGTGTGTTATGTACTCGTATGGTGGAGTGTGGAATCGGGTATAGTGACACCTATGTATTATATGTGTTGGAGACTAGAAGTTCTCGTAATTTGCCTACGCAGTGGTTGTATATCGTGTGTATTGGCACAGTTTACCGGTTGTTGGAAATTGGAAGCACTAGTGTCTCTCACTTTGCTTGATATGACGAATTTGGGTTATGATATTTGATTGCAGACTGATTGTCTGGACTAGTGTGATACGGGCTATGACAGAAAATGCCACAAATTGCATAGCGAAGTGCATCAGATTGTGTTCCAACAGGGTAGTTGTACCCTAGGACTAGCGGACGGCTGGTAGGTATTGCTTTGTCAGTTGGGCCTTCGTAGCGGATGTCAGTGTAGAGGTTTTTGCCATTGATTCAGTTGTGGTATTGAGGAACTTTGTCGAATGTGTTTCTTGTGGCCGAGCTGAGGCTATATATGATTATTGTAATAAGCAATTCGACTCGATGTGCATTTCTTTTTTGCGAGAGTTTTGTGTGGATCGGGTGGCACGCCGCCACGGGTTATTTGGATCGGGTGGCACGCTGCCACATGTATGGTATCTGGATCGGGTGGCACGCCGCCACGGGTATGTCATTGGATCGGGTTGCACGCCGCCACAGTGTGATGTAGAGGACAGTTTTCTGTATGTTACCTTGTATACAATAGTTCCTGGCTTCTGAGGAAAATTTCGTATTGGGTATCGCTCGGCGAATAGCACATCGGTTGTTTCCTTTCAGGATATGATAGCATATATTAATTGTTTCACCATGGGTGAGATTGGTCGCTTGGGTTCAGACCTAAATATGTGCGTGGCCGACCGTTTTGAGCATGGTGACTTGAGGTGCTTCATGGGTAATAGTGTTTGGACAGAATCACGAGTTGTGGCAAGGTCACGTGATGTTATGACCTTTCGAGGAGGATTCATTTACTCTATTTCTATGGTGTGAGATGGGATCTCAGTTCTATGTTATGATGGTACGAAGGAATTGAATTACAACTCTTTTGTTTGAGTCAGTTGTCATGATTTGAGTATGTTGAGATGTTTCTTATTGGAGCATGTGTTGTGCTCATCGTGGCTTAGGCCGATTTTGAAGTGTCATGTCACCAGTATGGTGTGCTATAATCGAAATGATCGTTGGAGTAATTAATGAGTGCAGGAATGTTTGGGTCCGAAATTTGTTATAGTATTAGTCAAATGGGTAATGGATTCATAAATGATCGACCTCAGTGATGGGTTCGGTATATCGCGTGTTTCATCTGTTGTGGACAGTATATGAAGGTGTTGGAATAAGACTTTAGCTAATGAGAAATGTTTTTTTGTTAGTATTTGGTTACTATGGCCAAATGCTGTGAATGGATGCCATCGTCTCGAGTGTTTGGGTGGTGTAGTACATCATATGATCTCACTCGGAGTGGTGAGTATAGGTTATTGCAGTTGGTTTGGGTCTGTTCTGAGTATAGACGTGGGATTCAGATATGGTATATGATTTCGGAAAGTGCAATGTGGTCTATGGTTCAGATGGACTGTGGAATTCCAGCTATATTGTGTTATCGGACTTACGATAGATAGGGTGACGTGGTATCACCCCGATTATATGCTTGGTAAGGTCATTCAACTATAGGGTTGCTTCTAGTACAACTCCAAGTCCGCTCGAGGACAAGCGTTTGTTTAAGTTGGGGAGAATGTGACGACCCGGTCCGTTATCACGTGAGTTACCGCCCTGTTATCCCCTCATTATGTTATATCATGTTTCTATATCTGTGTTAGAGTCTGTCGGGTGAATTCAGATTACTTCTAGTTGAAAATAAGGCATATAGCCTTTTTAGATTGAAGCTTGTTTAAAGTCAACCTGAAGTTGACTATGTGGTTATAGGGCTCGGAATCAAATTTTGATTATTCGGCTAGCTTCGGGAGGTGATTTGTGACTTAGGGAAGCGATCAAAATTGAATTTGGAGGTCCGGTGTAGATATAGGCTTGAATTGGCTAAGTTGGAATTTCGGCGAAATCCGGTCGATAGGTGAGATTATCATCTGGGAGTTGGAATAGAATTCCAATAGTTGCAGTAGCTTCGTTATGTGATTTTTGATATGTCTGCAAATTTTCAGGTCATTCGAATATCGTTTGGTCGGGTTTTTGATTGAATGTTGGTTTAGAAAGTTATAGTGAAACTTAGGCTTGAATCTGCCTTAATTTGATGATTCGTGTGTTTAAGGGTGTGTTTTTATGATTGAAACAAGTTTGTGCGATGATTTAGAGTGAATTTTTATTTTTAGCTGAGGTCCCGGGGGACCTCGGGATTGTTTCGGATGGTTAATCGGGCAATTCGAAGTGTTATAGTAGGTCTGAGGTGAAGTGTTATGTTGTTTCCGCATCTGCGGTGGATGAGCCGCTTAAGCGGTCCCGCAGATGCGGCTATGTGAATGTTGAAGCGGCCTTTATGGAATGGGGTAAATTTTCGCAGAAGCGGACTTGGTTCCGCAGGAGCGGTCACCGCAGAAGCAGAGTCATAACCGCAGAAGCATTTTTGGAGTTTAAGTGAATGACCGCATAAGCCCTCCATTTGTGTGCAGAAGCGATACAGTATTACTGTGCTTGGGTTGTAGGAGCCCCTCCAGAGTCTGTACACACCCCCAATGAGCGCGGGCGCCTTTGCATGGATCGGGCAGTACGCCACAGCGTCATATGCATTTCATGGGATACATATATTGGTTTACTTATACTACGTGGCATAACATTTATCCCTCATACATTACTGGCATACATGCATTCTCTGCCTTATTTACCCGATCCCCTGGTGGGAATTGTTAAGGCGTGCTGAGCCCAAGAGGCTGATTTGAGTGCAGACTTGCATTGTTTGAGGTTGTACCGGGGTATTGATATGTTATAATGAAAGAAAGAGAAGTTAAAAAGAGATTTCTAAATAATCTTCTCATATATGTTATAAAGGATTACCCTGAACTGTGCTTTAAATTAATGGATGATTCGGTATGTTTATAGCATGAGATAGTGCTTTGTGTGGTTTTCTTTCCCTCGGCATTATTTACTTTTATTACCGTTGAGTTGGAAGTACTCACTCGACTCCCTGCACCATGTGTGCAGATTCAGGTACCTAGAGGCTTAGTCGAGCTTGGTGTTGGTTTAGACCCAGTTGGGATCGTCGAGGTAGCTGCTTGGCGTCCGCAGGACCTGACATTTTCCCCTTACTACTCTGTTATTGTTTATTCTGCGTACTCTTAGACTTGTAGAGTTATTTACAATATTGACTGATGTTCTGATAGAGGCTATTGGCTCGTGACCCCAGATCTTTGGGAAGTTACGTTGGTTTTAGAAGATTTTGGGATATTATTATATCTATCACTCTAATTTGGATTCTTTCTCTGATAATGACTTAATATAAGTGATTTTGAGCTCTAAGCTCGGGATGAGAGTGTATTTGGTTAGGCTGGCTTAGCAATGTGCTGGGCGCCATCACGACCGGGTTTTGGGGTCGTGACGAATTTTGAGATGATTCAAAAACGAAAGTTTTAGCCCTTCGTGTCTAGTTTCCAGAAAGCTAAATAAATCGTAATTTGGACATCTGTAATGAAAGTTATGATCGATTGAAAATGACTGGTGCATCAATTATTTTTAATAGGATGTACAGTTTGTACAGCACGAGTGTACAACTCGACGAAGCACGAACATATTGTTTTAAACACTTATTTGGCTTATTTCTTTAATTTCTTTCATTTGGTTTGGATGCTTTTTGGAGAGAATTTCAAGGGCGTAAGTATTCTATATCCAAACGTGATTTTATTTAATGATTCCATGGTTATTTTTATCAAGTATACGTGAATCAAATGGAAAAAATTGGAGAAAATTTGTATATTTTTTAAAAAGCAAAAATTGAAGATTTGAGGGGCCATTTCAACTCTGATTTTGGAAAATGTTATATGTACGGACTTGTGGCGAGACGAGAATTTCGAAAATTATGTTTCATAATTTTTCAAGACGCGGGCCCGAGGCTCGGCTTTTGCTAGATTTGAGATTTTCGTTATATTTCGATTATTTTCAATTGGGTGTTGCTCCATTAGCCTATTATGATATATTTGTACTGAATTTGGCTAGTTTCGACGTGCGTGGAGGCCGGTTTGAGGAGTAAAGGCGTCGTGGGCTTGAGTTTTCGCCGGTTCGAGGTGAGTAATACTTGGGAATGATATCTTGAGGGTCTGAAACCCCGAATTTGCACATCTTAGTGCTATATTGTGGTGACTTGCACGCTGGACCTGAGAGTGGGGTAGAGCACCATTGGGAATCGTGACTTGGTCCGTCCCGGTTGTTGGTTTTTACCTCATATTTTAAATGAATAGTTGTTATATTATGACTTGGGATTATTGCCATAATTGGGGCTTATTGCCGATTGTTGAAACTCTTTATGAACTATCATCACTTGTTTCCCTCACTGTTTGAAATACTAATTGAACTCAGTCCGTGTGATTTATACTATTTTTGAACTTAGCTATATTTTCCTCAAACCTGGAGTTTTGACTGATATTTGAACTATTATTTGAGCTGAGTATCATTGTTTTACTGATGCCCGAGGGGCTTTTTGATTATTTGTTGGACTGATTGGGGCCGAGGGTCATATGTGAGGACATGATGATTTATGTGAGGAGGCTTTCAGGCCTCGAGTGATATGTGAGCATATGCATATACATGCATAGATTGGACTGCATGCTGCAGTAGTATATTGCAAGGATTGGACTGCACGGCACAGTAGTATATGGATCAGACTACAAGTCGTAGTAGTATATAGATCGGACTACACGCTGCAGTAGTACATGGATTGGACTGCACGCCGCAATATTATTGTGCTTGGGCTGTAAGAGCCCCTCCGGAGTCTGAACCCCCACAATGAGCATGGGTACCCAAATGGATTGGGATGCACGCCGCAGCGGTCATATGCATTGCATTCATTCCTTTTTGTACTATGTGGCCTGACATTGAGCACTCATATATCGTTGGCATACATACTGTTACTTGCGTTGTTGACCAGATATCCTGATACTATATGTTAAAGTGTTGTGCCCAAGGGGCCGATTTATGAGCCGATTTGCTCTAGTTGACCAGATACCCTGGTGTTATATGTTAAGGAATGTTGTGCCCAAGGGGCCGTTTTGTGAGCCGACTTTCTCTATCTGATTTAGCATTCATATGCTTGGCTGTTGGAAAAGAAAAAGGGATATTTGTAAAAGAGATTTTATAAAAGTAATTTTAACTCATCTTGAGATTTTCTAAAAAAATTTCACAGTGTTACATCTTTTGTTCTCAAAGGGTTGTACTGTCTTTTATATCATTTTGGTGTGCTCTTACGTGTTTTCGTATCGCTGAGATATTATTCTATTGTATTACCACTGAGTTGGAAGTACTTATTTTACTCCATGCACCTTGCATGAAGTTGTAGGTATTGTTCACCCGGTAGTGGGTTATTAGCAACGCAGAAGACCTTATGGTGGTAGTTGAGCCAGGTGATCGCTAGCGTTCGCGGCACCGTACTTCATCTTTGTATTCTAGTTTTTATCTTGTATTTATCTATACATTGTTAGCCAGTAGTAGCACCTTTACTCATTAGATGCTCGTGACTTGTGACACCCCGGTCGGGTTGTATTGGGATGAAATTAATAGTTTAATGTTAATAAGTAATATTTCTATTCCTTTATATTTAATAGATATTAATAGAGGATTTGGGGTTGTTGGCTGGACTTATCTTCATAAGAGGCGCCATCAGGACCGGGTATGGAATTCGGGTCGTGACAACCACAAGTCACACAACCAACCCTTAACCGTCTTTGGTTCTCATTGTTGTATTCGTTTCAGCCATGAACATCGCCTGGTTTCATTAGTGCATAGAGAACTGACCTTACAAAGTTCTTCTTGAAGCGACTAACACTTCACATTATATATGTTAATCCTAAACGTCTCATCCCGTAGATGCACTATTTGATATACCACGTATCAAACAGATATAAGCTTAGTCTCAGTCAATAAGCACAATGAACCAACAGTAGGGATGGACTAAATCCGAATCCCTAGTCACAATATCACCACGCTCATCACATAACGCATGTTTCATCTCAACATAGCATTGTATAGTGCAATACAGGGTTTCAAACCCTCAGTATATCATTCATTACTACCACTCACCTCAAACCGGCAAAAGTCCTAGCTTGCCTCGCAAATCGACCTCCTCGGGTGCCAAATCTGATATAAACCAATAACAATACATCAAAATAGGCTAATGAATCATAACCCAATGAAAGGACTCGAAAAACACCCAAAAACATAAAGTTGCCAAAACCCGTGTCCCAGGCCCGCTTCTCGAAAATTACAAAAGTTACATTTTCAGAATTCTCTCTCGCCACGAGTCCGTGCATATAAAATTTATCAAAATCGGACTTCAAATGAGCGGGCAAATCATGATTTTTCATAGCAAAAATTCAAGCCCTAACTCCCTAAATGTATACCTAATTTCAGAGAATTAATGGAGGATTCTTCGATAAAAATGAAGTATTATGACCACTAGACTTACCTCCAATCACTTCCCGATGAAATTACCTTCAAATTCTATCACTTAACTCTCAAGGTGCTCAAAAATGGAGGAAAATAGCCAAGGTTCGCGACTGATTTCTTTTCTTAAAACCTTTCTGTCACCCAGGTTTAACAATATGCGATCGTATCCCATGTATTGCGATCCAATAGAACAAATTTCACACTTCAAAAATTCTTCTTATGCGATCGCACTCCAGCATAGAACAAATTTCACACTTCAAAAATTCTTCTTATACGATCGCACTCCAGCCCTTGCGATCGCATAGAAAAATTTCCATGCGAAGGACCCTAGTCCAAAATACAGTATGTGATCGCACACATACCATGCGATCGCAGAGAACAAGGTCACAAAGTTATGCGATCGCAACTCCTGCTACGCGATCGCATAGAACAACTCAGAATCCCACTTTCAACATTCTATGCAATCGCAACATCACCTATGCTATCGCATAGAGAATTTGTCTACAATAACAACCAGCAACCATCAGACCTTCAAAACTGCTAGAATTGATCTGTTTGGATCTCGGATTCACCCCTAGGCCCCCGGGACCTCAACGAAAACCACCAACCTACTCCAAAACATGATACAAACTTGTTCCAATCGTAAAAACACATCCTTAAACATGGAAATCATCAAATCAAGGTGGATTCAAGCCTAAGTTTCAACTAAAACTTTCGAAACAAACATCCAATCAAAAGCCCAACCAAACGATGTCTGAATGACCTGAAAATTTGCAGACATATCCAAAATCAACTAATGAAGCTACTGCAACTATCAGAATTCCATTCCAACTCCTGGATAAAAATCTCACTTATCGAGCGAATTTCGCCAAAATTCGAACTTCGCCAATTCAAGCCTATTTCTACACCGGACCTCCGAATTCAATTCTAATCGCTATCCTAAGTCACAAAACAATCCCTCGAAGCTAATCGAACCATCAGAATTTGATTCCGAGTCCTCTAACTCACAAGTCAACATCCGGTTGACTTTTTCAAACTATTCATTCATCAAAGAGACTATTTGTCTCATTTCCTACCAAACTCGATCCAAATTGACTCAAATTTACCAAACACATATATTGAAATATGAACAAGCATATAATGGAGAAAATGGGGTGATAACTCATGTGAGACGGACCAGATCGTCACAAGATCGCACTCATATCCGAGCAACTTAAGTAAGAACTAGGAAAATGGGAGAGCCAATTTAATAGGAGAGCCAATTTAATGAATTCAAGGTCGATGTAACATGTTCATGGATATAAGCTTCATCATAATATTTTCTCCGTTCCAGTTTATGTATCAATATTTTCTTTTAGTCTATTTAAGAAAGAATTATATTTTTTAACCGCAAATAATTTTACTTATACTTCTCATTTTTCGCCTAATGACAAACTTTTATAATCACACAAATATTATATTATTTTTAATAATATATTACACGAGTTTCAGATAAGAGGGGTTGCTCTGATGGTAAGCAATCCCCACTTCCAACCGAGAGGTTATGAGTTCGAGCCTTCCCAAGAGCAAAGTGAGAAGTTCTTGGAGGGAAGTATGATGGGGTCTATTTGGAAACAGCCTCTCTACCCCAGGGTAGGAGTAAGGTCTGCGTACACACTACCTTTCCCAGACCCCATTAAGTGGAATTATACTGGGTTGTTGTTGTTGTTGTATAACATAAGTTTCAAAAGTCTTACAATTATACAAATATTTTGAAAAGTTTAAGACAAAAAATTTCAGAAGTTTTTCATTATTGCTTAAACTTTGTAGCCAATCAAATCACGCCGCGAAAATTTCTTAGGAGTAATAATGTACTATACAAAGTGCCAGAATAAGTTGGGGTAGAAAAGTCTGAGGAGGAAGCTCAACCCATATAATTGCACTTGCATAGCCATGTTGATACATGTTTCAACCTTATTGTCAGCAATATGATGAAAAACTTCCATACCTTCCTAGTAGAAGAAAACAAAATGACAATTGGATGCACTAAGTTCTTGTTACACGCGGGCTTCGGAGAAGAGTCGAACCACAAGGGTCTATTATATGTAACTTATCTTGTATTTCTGCAAGAGATTATTTCCACAGCTATCAGAAGAGGTTTTCTTTGTACATGTCTGCTCATGCAATCAGTGTTTTACAATTCAGTTCCTATTTATCCACATTTTTCACCACGTCCTGTGGGGGATTAATCAATAGCAATAAGCCCGGTTTGAAGAGATCGCCCTGAATTGGATCCTTTAAGGGTCTTAGAGAGGGGGCAAGTACAAGAAGAAGTCAAAGTAAAAACCAGACTTTATCTTGCAAACTGACTTCAGCCATAGTAAACAGGGGAAGCTTCTCACTTTGATAGCCCTACCCTAGTGTATGCACTCAAGCAGAGTAGACGGCACGCGTCACCAAGCATACCGCCCGAGGTTAAGGGTTCATCAGCGAATGGAGTTAGGCCCATTTCCTAGCCTAGTTTTAAGTAGAAGAGTAGGTAGGTAGGTAGGTAGCATACATCCTATTGAAAAGCCATACTAAAACAACAACAGATTCTTATAAAAATCTTGCAATGGCTAGCAATATTGTTGTAAGGCCCCGTAAAATTTTTGTGCATGAAACCTAGTAGCTGTGGTGCCATGGTCCGAATAATATGTTAGGAATGCGTAGAATACTTGCGGACCGCATGTTGATTCTGCGATCGCAGATGCGACCGCAGAATTGACCCGGCCCAGGAAATTTTATAAATTTCAACCCGACCTCTTCTTTAAAATAACGCCTTTCTCCTTCATTTTATCATATCATCTTACCAAAATTAGAGAGAGAAGAGAGGGGTTTTAGAGAGAGAAGTCCTTCATCTTCAAAGATTGTTCCAACCATTTAGTCCAAAGGATTCTAGGGCCAAGATTCAACTTCTCCAAATCAATTGAAGGTAAAAACCCTAGTTATTTCCTCTAATTTTCAGTTTTAAGATGGGTAAGGAGAGGGTTACATGTAATAGCTTTTGAAAATGAGATTTTACACTCATGCATGGTTATTTGAACTTGATTGTTAGTAAAGAGGAAGTGAATAGGTGTAAGAACCTGCGAAACAAGGTAGGCAAAGCTAGGATAGCTTGGGTAAGCATAAAGTAGGACGTTACAAGAAGGAAACTCGATACCAGGTATGTATGGCTAATTTTTATTCTTGTGAAATCGCCTATATGTGTGAAATTTATTTGGTTCGTGTTAAATTGACAAATTGTGTGAAATTCTTGATGTTGTTGTTGGATATTCAAAGTTGTTGTTGAACTATAAGTGATGTAATATGAGATATGAGCCGAAAGATAAATGAGAGTTTAATTTGGTAAAGAATTGTGAACAATTGCTATGATGGAATGTATGGTACCTTGTGGAAAAGAAACGAAACACTTGAGGTGTAGTAAGTTGTTGAACATAACAGTATGAACATTCTCGATTTTGGAACACTTGTAACTTGATTGCGATATTGGCTTGAGAGGTAATTGAGAACATGAACCAATGTGTAAATTGCTTATTTGAACTTGTTGTAATTGTGTGTAGTACCTTATCTGCTGTTTGTGATTGTTGTGTTTGAAAACTGTACGGTGGGATCGGGTTGCGCGCCGCAACATGAAGAAATAAGGTGTGGGTTGGGGTGATAAGGGTGGCCGAGTTAATAAGGGTGGACGAGGTAATAAGGATGGAAAGCGATCGAAATCACAAATGAAATTGATACAAAATCATTAATATGAAATTGTGAAAGGAGACAACAGGAGAGTTTGCAACCTGGGGGGGCACTGATTGCCCCTATGTTTAACTACTTGCAATTTATGTGGTTGATTGGTTGTTGTTCTATTTGTTGACCTTAAACATGCTTGTGTTGAGGCTTATCTGAAATGAGTAAAAGGTGGGAAACATGGTTTGTAAGCTTAATTGATTTCTTGATGTAATCTATTGGTTGTCTTGTCATCGTGACCCTTGTTTAACGGCTTGAGTTTACTTGGGATAAAGTTTGTCCATACATACCAGTACAATTCAAGTGTACTGACGTCCCTTTTGCCGGGGATGCTACATTCGTGTTATGATTGTAGGTGGATCAGTAGCAGGCACTTCAGCTCATCGGCAGTAGTATCCTTCACCTTCCACTGCCCGTTTTGGTGAGCCCCTTTCTTCCTCGGGGCCCTATGTGGTTCACTCCACTTTTGTTTAGATTCCATTTTGGTTTTGTAAGGTATAGTCGGAGCCTTATTACCGGCAGGTATTGTATTCCCTTTTGTATCCTAGAGGCTCTGTAGACATGTAAACTGTGGGATTCCAGTCTAATGTATATATTATGTTATGTCGGGCGTTGTAAAAACTGCAAACTTGTTAATGAATCACCCGTATGGTTTTGTTTGTTTATCGTAAAGTCATTTATGATTAGTAAGATATTTGGTTAATGAGGAACAATCGACACAAGGGTAACGCATGGGAATGAAAGTGTCACGACCCGGATTTTCCCCCAACATCGGGATCGTGATGGCGCCTACTCGTGGTAGCTAGGCAAGCCACTGTATTCATACTATCCTGTTTTTAACACAATTTTAATTAAATAAATGCGGAATATTTTATCGAAATGGATATAACAAATCACAAAGTGAAAATTATACTGAAATCCTCTACCCAAGACGTGGAGTCACCAACTCACAAATTACTATGGAATACTACACATAAAAGTCTGAAGGAAATATAACATAATACTGTTTGTCTCGGAACAACGAGACTACAGCTATTAACATAAATAGAGAAAGAGACGCCGGGCCTGCGGACGTCCGCAAGCTACCTCGGTCTCAAATGTGATCAACTCCCACGCAATCTATTTACTGCTGCTGCTGCTCATGATCGTAACCTGGACCTGTGCAAAAACGCACAGAAGTGTAGCATCAGCACAACCGACCCCATGTGCTGGTAAGTGCCTGGCCTATCCCGGCGAAGTAGTGACAAGCCTAGGACCAGACACCTACATAAACCTGTGCAATTCAATATATATATGTGTGTGCCACAAAATAACAAGAAATAATCAAGTATTAACACAATAAGCAATATCTTGAAGAATTCAACAAGTAACCACAGTTAATAATTTCGCAAGGAAAATCAAAGTGTAATGTAAACACAAGTAATATCAATTCCAGGAATAGCAAACAGTTGCACGGCATCACCCTTCGTGCTTTTACTCTCGTCCTCACCAAGTAAACAAATAGAGTACACGGCATCACCCTTCGTGCTTTATCACTCTTCCTCACCCAAATAACAATCAAATAAGTTCACAAGGAAAAACAAGGTGTAATGGAAACACAAGTAATATCAAGTCAAGAAATGGAAAATAGTTGCACGGCATCAACCAAATAAAATATAATGGAAAAACAAGTAATATTAATTCAAGAAATAGCAAACAATTGCACGGCATCACCCTTCGTGCTTTTACTCTCATCCTCACCAGATAGACAAATAAAGTAAACGGCATCACCCTTCGTGCTTTTACTCTCATCCTCACATCCATAGTACGGCATGATCCTTCGTACATGGTTCAATAACCAGGGCACGGCATGATCCTTCGTGCATAATCAATAAATAAACATGGCACGGCATTAACCTTCGTGCATAAGTAAATAAAACATGGCACGGCATCACCCTTCGTGCATTATCACTCTTCCTCACCCAAATAACAATCACAGTTAAGGGTAAAGAAAGAAACAGTAATTCATAAACCGTCCCATCAAGGGCAATCAATAATTATCTTCACAACAAGTCCCAACAAGGGAGAACAATAACAATTCATCTGTAATATATCTCAAAATAATCATTTTCCAACGACTCACGGTCATACTAGACGCCAGTGTATGGATGCTCGTCACCACAGCCCATACACCGCACTCGATCACATAACACATAGCACATAATCTTATTCCCTCAAGCTAGGATAGAACAAACACTTACCTCGAATGCTTATGAACAATCCAATCCGTGGAAATGTCTTTTCTTTCAATTTGGCTCCAATCCAACCGTATCTATACACAATTGATTTAATATCATCAATTCTACTCAACAAACTAATTCTTAATACCAAATAACACTTTTACAACATTATGCCATGAATAGTAAATTTCAACCCCGGGCCCACATGATCGGAATTCGGGGTTAGGACCAAAATCCGGTTACCCATCCCCCACGAGTTCACGTATATAATTTGTTTCAAAATCGGACCTCAATTCGAGGTCCAATTCCCCAATTTATGAAAAACCCTATTTTCTAACAAAAACAAGAATTTTACCATGAAAACATTTGATTTCTAATGAAAAACATGTTTAATGATGTTAGGAATTGAAAGAATTAAGTAAAAAGTGACTTACAATCGTTTTGATGAAGAAGAAATCCTTGAAGAGTCGCAAATGGGTGTTTTGGTTTTGTGAAAAATGAAGAAATGGCTGAAATTCGTGTTTTTCAGGTCTCTGTGTTCGCATTTGCGAACATGGGTTCGCAATTGCGAACCCCGACCAATTTCTGGAGTTTGAAAAATAAGCTAAGGGTGGAAAGTTCGCATTTGCGAACATTTGTTCGCATTTGCGAAGCCAAGGCATACTGGGAGGTTCGCATTTGCGACATAATGTTCGCATTTGCGAACAAGGCTCCTTCGCATTTGCGAAGAAGGCTTCGCATTTGCGAAGCATGGCTTAGCAGTGAAGGCATCGCATTTGCGAAGAATGCTTCGCATTTGCGAAGCATGGCTTGGCAGTGAAGGCCTCGCGTTTGCGAGGTTATGTTCGCAATTGCGAACCCAAGCCTTCCTGGACGCCCTTCGCATTTGCGATCAAGGGTTCGCATTTGCGAACCCTGCCTTGGTCCGTCACCTTCGCAATTGCGAGAAATTCTTCGCAATTGCGAAGCCAACAGCTGGGTGAAAAAAACCAGCAGTTCAAAATTCAGATTTTCATCCAACGGCCTATCAAATCTTTACCCGAGCCCCCCGGGCTCCAAACCAAACATGTACACAACCTCAAAAACACATTATGGACTTGTTCGTGCGATCATATCGCCAATATCACTTCGTTTTAATCAAATCGAGCCTCAAACTCATGATTTTCATACTTCTGATTTTCAAAACTTCTTAACTTGGAACTCAAGGTCCAAAACATCTCAAACGACATCCAAATGTCACCAAACTTTACAGAAATCACATATATAATATTTAAGACTTGTACCGGGCGTCGGAACCAAAATACGAGCCCGATACCAATGTCTATCAATTTATTTCCTTTAATAATTGCATCAAAAACAATTTCACATAAAAATTCATAACTTGGGCTCTAGGCCTCAGAATTCGACTCCGGACACATGTCCAAGTCCCATATTTTCCTACGGACCTCTCGGGACCATCCAATCTCGGGTCCGGATCCGTTTACCAAAAATGTTGACCGAAGTCAACCATATCAATATTAATATCATTTTTATCCACATTTCTCATAGAATTCATATTTTCTATCACAAAATCTTTCCGGCTACATGCTCGGATCGTGCACGTAAATCGAGGCAACATAGAATGAGGTTTTCAAGGCCTCAGAAGCTCGAAATTTATTAATAAAATAAGTGATGACCCTTTGGGTCGTCACAATCTCCACCTCTAAAACAACCGTTCGTCCTCGAACGGACAAAAGAAAGAAGTACCTGAGTCGGGAAACAAGTGTGGGTAACGGCTCCGCATATCAGACTCGGACTCCCAGGTCGATGCCTCGGGAGGCTGACCTCTCCACCTGAACACGCACAGAAGGATAACTCTTCGACCTCAACTGTCGAATCTGCCGGTCTAGAATAGCCACCGGCTCCTCCTCGTAGGATAGATCATTGTCCAATTGGACAGTACTGAAGTCTAACACATGTGTGGGATCGCCGTGGTATCTCCGAAGCATAGATACGTGAAAAACTGGATGCACGGCTGATAAGCTAGGCGGCAAAGCTAATCTGTAAGCCACCCCTCCCACTCTGTCTAGAATCTCAAATGGGCCAATATACCTAGGGCTGAGCTTGCCCTTCTTCCCAAACCTCGTCACGCCCTTCATAGGCGACACCCGGAGCAATACTCGTTCACCAACCATGAAATCTACATCTCGAACCTTACGATCCGCATAAGTCTTTTGCCTAGACTGAGCTGAACGCAATCTCTCCTGAATAGTCTTGACCTTATCCAAGGCCTCCTGAACTAAGTCTGTACCCAACAACCGAGCCTCTCCCGGTTCAAACCATCCAACTGGTGATCGACATCGCCTACCATACAACGCCTCATACGGAGCCATCTGGATGCTAGACTGGTAACTCTTATTGTAGACGAACTCTACTAATGGTAGAAACTGGTCCCACGAGCCTCCGAAATCAATAACACGGGCTCGAAGCATGTCCTCTAGAATCTGAATAGTCCTCTCGGACTGGCCATCCGTCCGAGGATGAAATGCTGTACTCAACTGAACCTGGGTGCCTAACTCCTGCTGGACCGCTCTCCAGAACCGCGAGGTAAACTGCGTACCCCGATCAGAGATAATAGATACCGGCACCCCATGGAGACGAACAATCTCCCTAATGTAAACCTCCGCTAACCTCTCCGACGAGTAGGAGACAGATACTGGAATAAAGTGTGCTGATTTGGTCAGTCTATCAACAATGACCCAAATAGCATCAAATTTCCTCCGAGTCAAAGGAAGTCCAGTAACGAAGTCCATAGTGATCCGCTCCCATTTCCACTCGGGAATTTCAATCCTCCGGAATACACCACCAGGTCTCTGGTGCTCATATTTCACCTGCTGACAATTTAGACACCGAGCGACATACGCAACGATATCTTTCTTCATTCTGCGCCACCAATAGTGTTGCCGTAAGTCCTGGTACATCTTCGCGGCGCCTGGGTGAATAGAATACCGCGAACTGTGGGCTTCTGCTAAGATCAACTCTCGAATTCCTGCGACATTGGGCACACAAACTCGACCCTGCAATTTCAATACCCCATCATCATCTAGATTTACCTGAGTGGCACCTCCCCGCTGTACCGTATCTCTCAACTCACGCAAATGAGGATCATCAAATTGCCTCTCACGGATACGCTCTAATAAAGAAGAACAAGCGACCGTGCAGGCTAACACTCTGCTAGGCTCAGAAATGTCTAATCTCACGAACCGGTTGGCTAAGGCCTGGACATCTAGAGCTAATGGTCTCCGATTGACCGGAATATATGCAAGACTACCCATGCTGGCATACTTTCTACTCAATGCATCGGCCACCACATTGGCCTTACCTGGGTGATATAATATAGTAACATCATAGTCTTTTAGCAACTCTAACCATCTCCGTTGTCGTAGATTCAACTCCTTCTGCTTGAACAAGTACTGTAGGCTTTTGTGATCCGTGTACACCTCACACGTCACACCATATAGATAATGCCTCCGGATCTTTAAGGCATGAACCACTGCTGCCAACTCAAGATCATGAACTGGATAATTCTTCTCATGTATCTTTAACTGCCTCGAAGCATAAGCGAAGACCTTACCATCCTGCATCAATACCGCTCCAAGTCCTGTACGAGATGCGTCACAATAAAGTGTATAAGGCCACATGCACTGTAGGTAGTACCAACACCGGTGCGGTGGTCCAAGGCTGTCTTGAGCTTCGAAAGCTCGCCTCACATTCCTCGACCACCGAAGCCGGACACCCTTCCGGGTCAAACTGGTCATCGGGGCTGCAATGAAGAAAACCCCTCTACAAAACGACGGTAGTAACTCGCTAATCCCGAGAAACTCCGTATCTCGGTCATTTAAGGCTGGTCGAGGCCAATTCGGGATCGCCTCAATCTTCTTTGGGTCTACCGAATACCCTCCAAAGATACAATGTGACCCGGAAATGCTACCGAACTCGACCGAACTCACATTTTGAAAATTTGGCATATAGTCGATTATCTTTCAGAGTCTGAAGAACCACTACGAGGTGTTGCTCATGCTCTTCCTGGCTGCGGGAGTATACCGGGATGTCATCTATGAAGACTATCACGAACGGATCTAAGTAAGGCCTGAATACCCGATTCATCAACTCCATGAATGTTGCTGGGGCATTAGTCAACCCGAAGGACATGACCAAGAACTCATAATGCCCATATCTAGAGCGAAAGGTTGTCTTAGGAATGTCGGCCGCCCTGATCTTCAGCTGATGGTAGCCTGACCTCAAGTCTATCTTAGAGAATACCCTCGCTCCCTGGAGCTGGTCAAACAAATCATCAATCCTCGGCAGTGGATATTTATTTTTGATAGTCACCTTGTTTAGCTGCCGGTAATCAATACACATCCGCATCGAGCCATCCTTCTTCTTTACAAATAATACAGGTGCTCCCCAGGGGGAAACACTGGGCCTGATAAAACCCTTCTCAAGAAGGTCTTGCAACTGATCTTTCAACTCTTTTAGTTTCGGCGGGGCCATACGATAGGGTGGAATAGAGATGGGCTGAGTGCCCGGTGCCAAATCAATACAGAAGTCAATATCCCTGTCGGGTGGCATGCCCGGCAGGTCCTGAAGGAAAAACCTCAGGAAACTCCCGTGCAATAGGGACTGAATCAATGGAAGGAACTTCTGCGCTGGAATCACGAACATAAGCCAAATAAGCTAGACACCCCTTCTCGACCATACGTCGAGCCTTAACATAAGAAATAACGGTGCGAACGGAGTGGCTTGAGGTACCCTTCCACTCTAATCGGGGTGATTCTGGCAAGGCTAAGGTGACAGTCTTAGCATGACAATCAAGAATAGCATGGTATGGGGACAACCAGTCCATCCCCGATATGACATCAAAATCTACCATATCCAAGAGCAACAGATCAACACGGGTCTCAAGACCCCCAAATATAACTACGCACGAACGATGCACCCGATCGACTACAATAGAGTCACCCACTGGCGTAGCCACATAAACTGGAATATCCAGAGCATAGCTGGGCACAGCCAAATACGGTGCAAAGTAGGAAGACACATAGGAATAGGTAGATCCGGGGTCAAATAATACTGAAGCACCTCTGTCACACACAAGAATAGTACCTGTAATCACAGCATCTGATGCCTCTGCCTCTGGCCTGGCTGGTAAAGCATAGAATCGGGGATCCGCACCTCCCCTCTGAGCTGCGTCTCTAGGACGACCATCAACTGGCTGACCTCTACCTCTCGCTGGACGGTCTCCACCTCTACGGTCTCGACCTCCACCTCTATAATCTCTACCCCCGCCTCTGGCTGGCTGGGCAGGCTGAGGGTCAGCTGGGGCCTGAATCATAGGACGAGGACCTCGGTGCTGAGAGTTGCCCGCTGCTAGAGGGCAATTCCTGATAAAATGACCTGGGTCACCACAACTGTAGCAACTCTTAGACTGATAGGGCTGCTGGCCCCGACGACCGGAATGGCCTCCACGAACACTCTGAAGAGGCTGAGCATTAATAGGAGACTGGTCTGAATAATGCCCCCGAGAACCGCGATCACCTGGTCCACCCTGTGAAGCCTGAAGGGCGGAATGAAAAGGCCTGGAGGACTGGCCTCTATCAAAGGATTCTCTGCTACCAGAGGAAGAAGCACCAAACCTACCCGAATGACGAGGCCTCTTATCCGAAGAATAACCGCCTCCTCTAGCGAGAGCCATCTCAACTCTGCGTGCTGCATTGGCTGCCTTCCCTGAAATGATATGTCACTCCCCACGCCCATAGCCATCTGGAGTCTAATCGGCTGATTAAGCCCATCTATAAATCTGCGGACCCTCTCCCGCTCCGTGGGAAGTATCACCACCGCATGACGAGCCAAGTCGATAAATCTCGTCTCATACTGTGTAACTGTCATAGTGCCCTGATGGAGGCGCTCAAACTGCCTCCGAAGTAAATCCCGCTGAGTAGCAGGGAGAAACTTCTCCATAAATAGTTCCGCAAGCTGGTCCCATGATAGAGCTGGGGACCCTGCTGGTCGAGTCAGGCAATAATCTCTCCACCAAGTCTTGGCGGATCCTGCAAGTCCGAAAGTACAAAAATCAACTCCGTTTGTCTCCACGATCCCCATAGTCTTGAGAATCTCATGGCAAGTGAATAAAAAGTCCTGAGGATCCTCTGATGTGGCTCCGCTGAATGTAGTGGTAAATAGCTTGGAGAACCGATCAAGCCTCCATAACGAATCGAAGTCATGGCCGCTCCATCGCCGGCATGAGCTGCGGTACCTGACCGAGTGGCCACGCTGGCTGAACCACTGGTGCTCGAGGCTGAGGAGCTGCCGGCTCCGGAGTATGAGCAATAGGAGTACGGGTCCCTCCTCCGGCCGAGAAGTAGGCGGGGCAAGCGATAATAGACCCGCTACGGCAATGCTATCCATAAATCCCGCTATTCGACCAAAGCATCCCGGAGATCCGGGGTAATCAAAGCCTCTCCCGGGACCTGGAGCTGGGCCCGCTGGAGCCGCTGGAACCGGAACCTCCTCATCAATCTCAATATGAGGCTCCACCTGTAGGGTAGCTGCCTGGGGCTGAGCTCTACCCCTACCGCGGCCTCTAGTACGGCCTCGGCCCCTGCCCCTCACAGGAGCTGTCTGGGGCTCAGGCTGCTGGTCAGCGGACGAAGAAGTGCGTGTCCTTACCATCCGCGAAAGGACAGAATAGAAATTCAATCAGTAATTGAGGAACAAGTCGCACGACAAGAAAGAACAAATGAGAGACTTTTTCCTAACTCAATAGACTCTGGAGGACAAGTACGGACGTCTCCGTACCTACCTCTCAAACTCTACTAAGCTTGTTCGTGAGTGGTGAGACCTATGTAACCTAGAGCTCCGATACCAACTTGTCACGACCCGGATTTTCCCCCAACATCGGGATCGTGATGGCGCCTACTCGTGGTAGCTAGGCAAGCCACTGTATTCATACTATCCTGTTTTTAACACAATTTTAATTAAATAAATGCGGAATACTTTATCAAAATGGATATAACAAATCACAAAGTGAAAATTATACTTGAAATCCTCTACCCGAGACGTGGAGTCACCAACTCACAAATTACTATGGAATACTACACATAAAAGTACGAAGGAAATATAACATAATACTGTTTGTCTCGGAACAACGAGACTACGGCTATTAACATAAATAGAGAAAGAGACGCCGGACCGCGGACGTATGCAAGCTACCTCGGTCTCAAATGTGATCAACTCCCGCGCAATCTATTCTACTGCTGCTGCTGCTCCCGATCGTAACCTGGACTCGTGCAAAAACGCACGAAGTGTAGCATCGGCACAGCCAGACCCCATGTCTTGGTAAGTGCCGGCCTATCCCGTGAAGTAGTGACAAGCCTAGGACCGGACACCTACGTAAACTCTGTGCAATTCAATATATATATGTGTGTGCCATAAAATAACAAGAAATAATCAAGTATTAACACAATAAGCAATATCTTGAAGAATTCAACAAGTAACCACGGTTAATAATTTCGCAAGGAAAATCAAAGTGTAATGTAAACACAAGTAATATCAATTCAAGAAATAGCAAACAGTTGCACGGCATCACCCTTCGTGCTTTTACTCTCGTCCTCACCAAGTAAACAAATAGAGTACACGGCATCACCCTTCGTGCTTTATCACTCTTCCTCACCCAAATAACAATCAAATAAGTTCACAAGGAAAAACAAGGTGTAATGGAAACACAAGTAATATCAAGTCAAGAAATGGCAAATAGTTGCACGGCATCAACCAAATAAAATATAATGGAAAAACAAGTAATATTAATTCAAGAAATAGCAAACAATTGCACGGCATCACCCTTCGTGCTTTTACTCTCATCCTCACCAGATAGACAAATAAAGTAAACGGCATCACCCTTCGTGCTTTTACTCTCATCCTCACATCCATAGTACGGCATGATCCTTCGTACATGGTTCAATAACAGGGCACGGCATGATCCTTCGTGCATAATCAATAAATAAACATGGCACGGCATTAACCTTCGTGCATAAGTAAATAAAACATGGCACGGCATCACCCTTCGTGCATTATCACTCTTCCTCACCCAAATAACAATCACAGTTAAGGGTAAAGAAAGAAACAGTAATTCATAATCCGTCCCATCAAGGGCAATCAATAATAATCTTCACAACAAGTCCCGACCAGGGAGAACAATAACAATTCATCTGTAATATATCTCAAAATAATTATTTTCCAACGACTCACGGTCATACTAGACGCCAGTGTATGGATGCTCGTCACCACAGCCCATACACCGCACTCGATCACATAACACATAGCACATAATCTTATTCCCTCAAGCTAGGATAGAACAAACACTTACCTCGAATGCTTATGAACAATCCAATCCGTGGAAATGTCTTTTCTTTCAATTTGGCTCCAATCCAACCGTATCTATACACAATTGATTTAATATCATCAATTCTACTCAACAAACTAATTCTTAATACCAAATAACACTTTTACAACATTTTGCCATGAATAGTAAATTTCAACCCCGGGCCCACATGATCGGAATTCGGGGTTAGGACCAAAATCCGGTTACCCATCCCCCCACGAGTTCACGTATATAATTTGTTTCAAAATCGGACCTCAATTCGAGGTCCAATTCCCCAATTTATGAAAAACCCTATTTTCTAACAAAAACAAGAATTTTACCATGAAAACATTTGATTTCTAATGAAAAACATGTTTAATGATGTTAGGAATTGAAAGAATTAAGTAAAAAGTGACTTACAATCGTTTTGATGAAGAAGAAATCACTTGAAGAGTCGCAAATGGGTGTTTTGGTTTTGTGAAAAATGAAGAAATGACTGAAATTCGTGTTTTTCGGGTCTCTGTGTTCGCATTTGCGAACATGGGTTCGCAATTGCGAACCCCGACCAATTTCTGGAGTTTGAAAAATAAGCTAAGGGTGGAAAGTTCGCATTTGCGAACATTTGTTCGCATTTGCGAAGCCAAGGCATACTGGGAGGTTTGCATTTGCGACATAATGTTCGCATTTGCGAACAAGGCTCCTTCGCATTTGAGAAGAAGGCTTCGCATTTGCGAAGCATGGCTTAGCAGTGAAGGCATCGCATTTGCGAAGAATGCTTCGCATTTGCGAAGCGTGGCTTGGCAGTGAAGGCCTCGCAAATGCGAGGTTATGTTCGCAATTGCGAACCCAAGCCTTTCTGGACGCCCTTCGCATTTGCGATCAAGGGTTCGCATTTGCGAACCCTGCCTTGGTCTGTCATCTTCGCAATTGCGAAAAATACTTCGCATTTGCGAAGCCAACAGCTGGGTGAAAAACCAGCAGTGCAAAAATTCAGAAATTTAACCCAACGGCCTATCAAATCTTTACCCGAGCCCCCCGGGCTCCAAACCAAACATGTACACAACCTCAAAAACACATTATGGACTTGTTCGTGCGATCATATCGCCAATATCACTTCGTTTTAATCAAATCGAGCCTCAAACTCATGATTTTCATACTTTTGATTTTCAAAACTTCTTAACTTGGAACTCGAGGTCCAAAACATCTCAAACGACATCCAAATGTCACCAAACTTTACAGAAATCACATATATAATATTTAAGACTTGTACCGGGCGTCGGAACCAAAATACGAGCCCGATACCAATGTCTATCAATTTATTTCCTTTAATAATTGCATCAAAAACAATTTCACATAAAAATTCATAACTTGGGCTCTAGGCCTCAGAATTCGACTCCGGACACATGTCCAAGTCCCATATTTTCGTACGGACCTCTCGGGACCATCCAATCTCGGGTCCGGATCCGTTTACCAAAAATGTTGACCGAAGTCAACCATATCAATATTAATATCATTTTTATCCACATTTCTCATAGAATTCATATTTTCTATCACAAAATCTTTCCGGCTACATGCTCGGATCGTGCACGTAAATTGAGGCAACATAGAATGAGGTTTTCAAGGCCTCGGAAGCTCGAAATTATTAATAAAATAAGTGATGACCCCTTTGGGTCGTCACAAAATCCCAGATCTACTACTACCACTAACCCACAAGAAGATTATGTAACACAAAAGCTACAAAGTTACAATAGGTTGATTGCTGTCCTAGGATGTCTCGGAGCCGTGTCTAGTAGTGCCCTTCTTATCGGTGTGTTGTCGACCACATCGGATAAGTTGGGGGCTACACGGGCATTTAGGAATTTACCTATTTCTTTGTTAATCTATATCGTGCGGTAAAGTGCAATGTGGAAATATTTGTGTCTAATTCGCGCCTTGTTCCCAAATTTTCAGAATATGGCACCTAAGAAGAAAGATAGACTCGGCCTTGGGGCCAATACAGGCCCAAGTGCGGCTGTTAATCATGTACCCGATGTCGTGGGAGAGAGTGACCCACCAGTCCCAAATTTGCCTGGCCCATCCGTTCAAAACCCAAGTGTCCCTATTCCAACTGCGGCCAGAGGATGCCACCGTTCCTCCTGCCGGTGTTCCTGACTCTGATACAGTTCCAGCTTCGGGTTCTGGTATCTCTAACGAGGATCTTAGGGGAGCCATTCATATGTTGACACGGTTAGTGGCCGCCCGGGCCCGGAGATCCCATGATGCCCCTTCATCCTCCGGCGGACGGGGAGATTCCTCCGGCTCCAGAGTCCACCGGTTCTTGCGGTTGGCCCCTCCGGAATTCTCAGGCACCGATCCGGAGGCTAACCCACAAGACTTCCTTGATGAGATATACAAGACCCTCGAGTGATGAAGGCTACGGATATAGAGGGGGTAGAGTTGGCCTCTTACGGAGCTGAAGGGAGCGGCACGTTCATTGTTCGAAATGTGGGAGGATTCCCGTGAGGAAGGGAGCCCTCCGGCCGGATGGGATGAGTTCGTGGATGCATTCATGGACCACTTCTTGCCTGCTGAGACAATGGCAGCCCGTGCCACGGAGTTCGAGGTCCTCAAACAGGGCGGTATGAGTGTTTGGGAGTATCACATGGAGTTCGTAAGGTTGTCCAAGTACGCTCCTCACTTAGTGTCAACCATGGATGCCCGGGTTCGATAGTTTGTTTAGGGCTTTAGCCCTTCGGTAGTGAATGAGGCCGCCACAGCAGCTTTGCACTCAGATATGAACTATGGGAGGATCGTGGGGTTTGCTCAGGCCACAGAGGCCAGGAAATTGAAGATTCATGCAGAAAGAGAAAGTAGCAGCAGGGCCCGGTCAATGGGTCATTCAGGAAGGTCACTTCCAGGGAGAGGGTCATCAGGTCCATCCCAGTCATATGCTCAGTCCTTCGCGAGTGCACCGCCATCTGTGCACAGTCATCAGCAGGGCAGTTACTCGAGACCCAGTTCAGACAGAAGGAGGTCTCGTCAGTCTGGTCGTCCTGGGGTAAGGTCCCAGCAGCAGGGGAGACCTACATGCCCCAAGTGTGGGAGATTTCATACAAAGACTTTCTACCTTGACATCCCGGTGTGCTTCGGGTGCGGGGTGAGAGGTCATATTCAGCGGGACTGCCGTGCACCCCGTCAGGGTATAGGTAGGGGGTCCGCTCAGTCATCCGGTTCTTCGGCTGCTACATCATCAGCGCGTACTCCAGCATCAGCAGGGCGTGGTGCAGCTAGGGGTGGAGCTCAGGGGTGGACCTAGCCGATTCTATGTATTGAGTGGCCGCCAGAATGCCGAGGCTTCTCCAGATGTTGTTACAGGTATCCTGTCTGTTCGGACTATTGATTGCTATGCCCTTATTGATCCGGGGTCCTCCTTGTCTTATGTTACTCCATTCATTGCTTCAAGTTTTGGGATAGAACCCGAACAGCTTCATGAGTCGTTCTCTGTGTCGACTCCGGTTGGTGATTCTATTATAGCCTCACGAGTCTATAGAAATTGTGTTGTTACTGTGAGTGGTCGTGTTACCACAGCCGATCTTATTGATCTTGGGATGGTTGATTTTGATGTAATTATGGGGATGGATTGGCCCTACTCGTGCTTTGCCAAACTTGACTGTCGAACGAGAGTTATGAGGCTCGAGTTACCTAACGAGCCAGTTATCGAATGGAGAGGAAATGGTGTAGTGCCAAGAGGTATGTTTATTTCCTACCTTAAGGCCTCAAAGATGATTAAGAAGGGGTGTATCTATCACTTGGTTCGGGTAACGGACACCACCTCAGAGGTACCTACCCTCGAGTCCGTGCCAATTGTGAATGAATTTCCTGAAGTGTTTCCGGATGAGCTTCCAGGCATTCCGCCGGATAGGGAGATTGATTTTGGGATCGATGTATTGCGAGATACTCAGTCAATATCCATTCCACCATACTGGATGACGCTGGTAGAGTTAAGGGAGTTAAAGGAGCAGCTGAGGGATTTATTAGAGAAAGGGTTCATACGACCGAGTGTGTCGCCGTGGGGTGCTCCGGTTCTTTTTGTCACAAAGAAGGATGGGTCACTTTGAATGTGTATTGATTATCGGCAGCTCAACAAAGTCACAATCAAGAATAAATATCCTTTGCCTCGAGTGGATGATCTATTTGACCAATTGTAGGGAGCGAAGTTCTTCTCAAAGATTGATTTACGGTCCGGGTACCACCAGTTGAAGATCAGGGAGCAGGATATTCCTAAGACCGCTTTCAGAACTCGTTATGGTTCGAGTTTTTGGTCATGTCTTTTGGGCTAACCAATGCCCCAGCAGCTTTCATGGACCTTATGAATCGGGTGTTCAAGCCATTCCTAGATTCCTTTATGATTGTATTCATTGACGACATCCTCATCTACTCCCGGAGCAGGGAAGATCATGCCGTTCACCTCAGAGCAGCATTGCAGACCCTTCTTCACCATCAATTGTATGCCAAGTTCTCAAAATGTGAGTTTTGGTTGGAGTCCGTAGCCTTTCTAGGGCATGTTATTTCCAGTGAGGGAATTCAGGTGGATCCTCAGAAGATTGCGGCGGTGAAAGATTGGCCTAGACCCACGACCCCGACAGAGATTCGTAGCTTCTTGGGTTTGGCAGGGTACTATCGGAGGTTTGTAGAGGGATTCTCAACCCTCGCTTCCCCATTAACAAAACTGACGCAGAAGGCAGTTAAGTTCCAGTGGTCCGAAGCATGTGAGAAAAGTTTCCAAAAATTAAAGTCAAGATTGACCTCGGCACCAGTATTGGCCTTGCCAGAAGGCACAGAGGGATTTGTAGTTTATTGTGATGCCTCCAGAGTCGGTTTGGGATGTGTATTGATGCAGCGCGGAAAGGTCATAGCTTATGTTTCCAGGTAACTCAAGAACCATGAGAAGAATTATCCGACGCATGATTTGGAACTAGCAGCTGTTGTGTTTGCCTTGAAAATATGGTGACACTATCTTTATGGGGTTCACGTAGATGTGTTTTCAGACCACAAGAGCCTCCAGTTTTTGTTCAAGCAGAAAGAGCTGAATCTGAGACAACGGCGATGGTTAGAATTGCTCAAGGACTATGATGTGAACATATTGTACCATCCAGGGAAGGCAAATATGGTAGCCGACGCTCTTAGTCGAAAATCCATGGGTAGCTTGGCTCATTTGGGTGTGGATCAGAGACCCCTGGCTCGGGAGGTTTACCAATTAGCCAGTTTGGGGGTTCGTATCTCGGTGTCAGACGAGGGGGATATTTTGGTGCATAATGGAGCAGAATCATCACTGGTCGCGGAAATCAAGGAAAAACAGTTCATGGATCCAGCATTGGTTCGGGTGAAGGAAGCAGTTATGAATAACAAGACCTCAGCATTTGTACTCAGCAGCGAGGATGGTGTATTGCGGTGCCAAGGTAGACTATGTGTTCCGGACGTGAACGAGCTTCGGGAGAGGGTAATGGCAGAGGCTCATATTTCCAGGTATTCGGTACACCCAGGTTCCACGAAAATGTATCATGATCTTAAGGAGATTTATTGGTGGAACGGTATGAAAAGGGACATGGCAAGCTTTGTAGCTAGATGCCCGAACTGCCAGCAAGTGAAGGCCGAGCATCAACGGCCCGGTGGATTAACTCAACTTATAGAAATACCAAGGTGGTAATGGGAGATGATCAATATGGATTTCGTGGTGGGGTTACCTCGCACTCAGCGTAAGTTCGACTCAATATGGGTGATAGTGGATCGACTCACCAAATCAGCTCACTTCCTGCCAGTCAAGTCTACTGATACTGCGGAGCAATATGCAAGGTTGTACATCAAGGAGATAGTAAGGCTTCATGGCACTCCACTTTCTATTATCTCGGATCGCGGGGCTCAGTTCACAGCTAACTTTTGGAAGACGTTTCAGCAAGGTTTGGGAACTCGGGTGAATCTCAGCACAACTTTCCATCCGCAGACCGATGGTCAGGCCGAACGGACTATTCAGACGCTTGAAGATATGTTGCAGGCTTGTGTCTTAGATTTTAAAGGTAATTGGGATGAACACTTGCCACTGATAAAATTTGCTTACAATAATAGCTATCATGCTAGCATTCAGATGGCCCCGTTTGAGGCATTGTACGGGAGAAGATGTAGGTCATCAATCGGGTGGTTTAAGGTAGGTGAAGAGGAATTGCTAGGGCCAGATATGGTGTACGAAGCTATGGAAAAGGTCAAGGTTATTCAGGAGAGAATGAAAACAGCACAGAGTCATCAAAAATCCTATGCAGACATTCGCCGAAGGGATTTGGAGTTTCAAGTTGATAATTGGGTGTTCCTGAGGGTATCTCCTATGAAGGGAGTCATGCGATTCGGAAAGAAAGGGAAATTGAGTCCTAGCTATGTCGGGCCATATCGGATCGTTCAAAGGATTGGTCAAGTTGCTTATAGGCTAGAGTTGCCTCCTGAGATGTCATCGGTGCATCCGGTATTCCATGTGTCCATGTTGAAGAAAGTGATTGGAGATCCATCCACCATCATGCCAGTCGAAGCTATAGAGGTTAATGAAGATTTGTCATATGAAGAAGTTCCGGTTGCCATTCTTGATAGGCAAGTCCGTAAGTTGAGAAATAAGGAAGTTTCCTCTGTTAAAGTATTGTGCCGAAGTCAACAAGTTGAGGAGGCCACATGGGAAGCAGAAAAAGAGATGAAGGAAAAGTACCCCCATTTGTTTGATCACGCCTAGAAGAAATTAGGTGAACCTTCTACTCCTAGTAACTGTCATCTTGTCCAAGTTATTTCCCTCTTAGTATTAGTAAAGTCTCCTTCATTTTGTAATGAGATAAATGTGTTGTTACCTTGGGTCACTTGAACCTTTCTTGATAAATGAAAGCCTTATAAAAGATTCATGTGTTAAATAGACAACTAATAGTAAGTGTAGATTGGTAATGGTTTGTTTGTGTGTATATGATGTATTAAGATGGTTAAATAAGGTAAGAACTCATTAAAGTAACTAGTTTATGTGCGATTGTAACAATGTGATAGAATATGTGCATTTGTTGAGGTAAGAAAGTGTATAATAGTTGTGGAAAGTGTTGTATTTGTGTATAGCTGTTTGGTAATGTGTTTTTGGGGCCCTCTGACAGGTGGATATGTCCATAATACAAAGGAAACTCTAGCGAAATTTTTCTAAAATATAAGAGTTAGTTAAAATTTTGATAGTTTGCATATCATGTCTTTCAAAAACCAACTCATTTTCAAAAATCCTCATTCTAGGACGAATGATCTTAAGGGGGGAGGATGTAAGGCCCCGTAAAATTTTTGTGCATGAAACCTAGTAGTTGTGGTGCCATGGTCCGAATAATATGTTAGGAATGCGTAGAATTCTTGCGGTTCGGACCCTTGGTAGTGATTTAAGTTTCAAAAATGTAAAGAGTCAATTTTTCCAGAAAAGTGTCAATTCTGCGGTCAGGAGTGCGACCGCAGATCTGCTATGCGGACTGCATTCCTGCCGCAGAGCTTAACAGTAGGTTTGCAAAAATTGGTGTTGAGAATGCGCTCGATATGCGATCGCAGAATGGATCTGCGGACCGCAGATCTACCGTATAAATTCTCGAAGGCTTTTGATTGTCAAATCTGCGGTGCACTATGCGACCACAGATCAAGAATGCGGACCGCATTTTGGTCGCATTCCTTAACAGAACTTGTGTAAATTTTGAGGCAATTCCGCGGTCACTATGCGGACCGCATGTTGATTCTGCGATCGCAGATGCGACCGCAGAATTGACCCGGCCCAGAAATTTTATAAATTTCAACCCGACCTCTTCTTTAAAATAACGCCTTTCTCCTTCATTTTATCATATCATCTTACCAAAATTAGAGAGAGAAGAGAGGGGTTTTAGAGAGAGAAGTCCTTCATCTTCAAAGATTGTTCCAACCATTTAGTCCAAAGGATTCTAGGGCCAAGATTCAACTTCCCCAAATCAATTGAAGGTAAAAACCCTAGCTATTTCCTCTAATTTTCAGTTTTAAGATGGGTAAAGAGAGGGTTACATGTAATAGCTTTTGCAAATGATATTTTACACTCATGCATGGTTATTTGAACTTGATTGTTAGTAAAGAGGAAGTGAATGGGCGTAAGAACCTGCGAAACAAGGTCGGCAAAGCTAGGATAGCTTGGGTAAGCATAAAGTAGGACGTTAAAAGAAGGATACTCGATACCAGGTATGTATGGCTAATTTTGATTCTTGTGAAATCGCCTATATGTGTGAAATTTGTTTGGTTCGTGTTAAATTGACAAATTGTGTGAAATTCTTGATGTTGTTGTTGGATATTAAAGAGTTGTTGTTGAACTATGAGTGATGTAATATGAGATATGAGCCGAAAGATAAATGAGAGTTTAATTTGGTAAAGAATTGTGAATAATTGCTATGATGACATGTATGGTACCTTGTGGAAAAGAAACGAAACACTTGAGGTGTAGTAAGTTGTTCAACATAACAGTATGAACATTCTCGATTTTGGAACATTTGTAACTTGATTGCGATATTGGCTTGAGAAGTAATTGAGAACATGAACCAATGTGTAAATTGCTTATTTGAACTTGTTGTAATTGTGTGTAGTACCTTATCTGCTGTTTGTGATTGTTGTGTTTGAAAACTGTACGGTGGGATCGGGTTGCGCGCCGCAACATGAAGAAATAAGGTGTGGGTTAGGGTGATAAGGGTGGCCGAGGTAATAAGGGTGGACGAGGTAATAAGGATGGAAAGCGATCGAAATCGCAAATGAAATTGATACAAAATCATTAATATGAAATTGTGAAAGGAGACAACAGGAGAGTTTGCAACCTGGGGGGCACTGATTGCCCCTATGTTTGACTACTTGCAATTTATGTGGTTGATTGATTGTTGTTCTATTTGTTGACCTTAAACGTGCTTGTGTTGAGGCTTATCTGAAATGAGTAAAAGGTGGGAAACATGGTTTGTTAGCTTAATTGATTTCTTGATGTAATCTATTGGCTGTACGATGATCTTTGTTTAACGACTTGAGTTTACATGGGACAAAGTTTGTCCATACATACCAGTACAATTCAAGTGTACTGACGTCCCTTTTGCCGGGGACGCTACATTCGTGTTATGATTATAGGTGGATCAGTAGCAGGCATTTCAGCTCATCGGCAGTAGTATCCTTCACCTTCCACTGCCCGTTTTGGTGAGCCCCTTTCTTCCTGGGCCCTATGTGGTTCACTCCACTTTTGTTTAGATTTCATTTTGGTTTTGTAAGGTATAGCCGGAGCCTTGTTACCGGCAGGTATTGTATTCCCTTTTGTATCCTAGAGGCTCTGTAGACATGTAAACTGTGGGATTCCAGTCTAATGTATATATTATGTTATGTCGGGCGTTGTAAAAACTGCAAACTTGTTAATGAATCACCCGTATGGTTTTGTTTGTTTATCGTAAAGTCATTTATGATTAGTAAGATATTTGGTTAATGAGGAACAATCGACACAGGGGTAACGCGTGGGAATGAAAGGCACCCAGGTCCGCTTGACTAGGGCAACCCGGTCAGGTGCCGGTCATGTTCCCCGATTTGGGGCGTAACAATTGCTTCTCTAGCAAACCATAGCCACAATGGCACCAAGACCTTGATGTTGTAATGGTCATGGTTCCATTTCCAGCTCAATGACATCTAAATCAACTCCTCCATCTCTCCCGTCTCGTATCAACATACCATTTACCAGTCTATTATGTCAGTTTTAACACTTCTATTCAACAGGCCAAGCTCAGAATCCATGGTTGGGACCCTGTCACTGATACCACTCCTAACATCCATTTCAAAGAATTTCCATTACCTTCAACTCATGTACAATCTCCTAGTTGTTCCGGTATATCAAAATTCATAGCATTAACACTTGATTTATCCTTAACCTTACGAAAGTCAATATGTGCATTTCTAAATGAAGTCTCTACCGTAACTAGAAGAATGGTAATTATTTATGATAGCTTAATGGCTTGGGTAGTTCAAGATATAGTTTATATACCAAATGCTGAGGCCTATTGTTTGTGCGCCATTTCTTCTTTTACTACAAACTCCATTCTATGGGAAGGCATAGAGAAATATTTTCATCTCCCTAAATTTCTCGGGAAATTTATAGCTAAGAAACTTCTTAAAATTCCACAAGAACTTCCATCGCTTTAGAGTAGTTTCGCACAAGAGTTATTGGAGTTTATTTTCATGCAAGATAGACATAATAATATTTGCTCTGGAAAATTATTTGATACATGCAAAGTTATTGAGGGACCATTTATTGAGAGTCTAGAAAAATTACATAGGTTGTTAAGAAGAGGTAACCAATGGGCTATTGGTCCATTTAATCCAATCAAAATACAAAAAGACTCAAAAAATTGTCACAAATGTTTGAGATGGCTTGACAAACAAGAATCAAATTCAGTAATATTAATTTCATTTGGAACAACAAGTTCATTATCTAGTGAACAAATCAAAGAGCTAGCAATTGGATTAGAAAAAAGTAACCAAAAGTTCATTTGGGTAGTAAGAGATGTTTTGTTAGGAGAAAATGAAGAAGTTAATATCCCAAATGGATATGAAGAAAGAATAGAAGGATGAGGTATTGTTGTAAAAGATTGGGCGCCTCAATTTGAAATCTTTGCACATTTGTCCATTGGAGATTTTCTGAGTCATTGCGGATGAAATTCTTGTATGGAGAGTATTACGATGGGAGTACTTATTGCTACATGGCCAATGAGTTTTGATCAGCCAAGAAATGTTGTATTAGTGACAGATGTGTTGAAAATTGGCATAGTTGTAAAAGATTGGGAGCATTGTGAAGATTTGGTTACTTCAATAACAATTGAAAGTGCCGTTAGAAAATTGATGAAAGTGTTGTTAGAAAATTGATGATTTCATCAGAGGGAGATGAAATGATGAAAAAAACTAGGAAATTGGTAAAACAATTAGAGAATCTATGATGGATGGTGGTGTTTCTAGGATGGAAATGGATTCTTTCATTTCTCATGTTACTAGATACTAGTTTATTCTACTCTTTTTTTCTAAAGAATCTGGCTGTGGAAAAACAAATTATGTACTGTCTACTAGTGTCTCCAAGTGTGACATAATTAGCCAGATTCCTATTACATATATATATATATATATATATATATTCTTCAACATTTGATAGTTCGGCTAATGTGATTTTAATCTACAAGCGGAAAAAATCAATTGCACAGAAAAGAGAATACAAAATAAATTAGAGATAAAATTCTAATTATCTCAAAATATAGCCCAAGAGAATAACCTCATAAAATTGTTCACAAAAATTCACGCAAAATGTTTATCAGCACTAACTTTATAGAATATACTATTACTTTCTATTACATAGAATACTCATGATGAGTTTTCTATCAAAATGTGGGATTATTCAAATAAAATAAAAAGATCCATATTTATAGGGGAGAGAAAATGCTTTTAATTTTTTGACTCCAAACTTGAATACTTTAGCTCCAAGTTTGAATACTCTTTTGCTTCGGCTCCTTGATTAGAGATGGACAAGTTTAGGCCATGTCTTACACATATTTTTAAGAGAACAGTCAGAAATAGACCAAAACAATCGAAAATTGAGAACATAAGTACAATATATTCTCCATCGCATGAATCAGATGGTATTTGGTTCTAATGCCAACGAGCTAAGGAGGTATTCTAGCTAGTATTGAGCTTAAAGCAATCAAATTAAAATTTATTATTATTATTATTTTGTTTTTTTTTTTTGTGTGTGCGCGCGCGTGCTTATCCTAAGCCAATTGACCTAACTAATTTGGTGCTGAGACATGCGCCTAAGGAGAAAGCCTTTGCACCCAAAGTGAGGCGAGGAGCCGAGTGACGTCCCAGTACTACTAATTGAGTGCCGGCACTAATTGTGCTGTCAGTAAGAAGGTGCCCGAGGGTAAGCAACTATTGCTTATCGATTAATAGAGCCAGCTCCATGTTCGAGTCTTAGAATAGAACAAGACATTTGAATTCTAGCGCACTAGCGTTAGCTAGACTCACAAATTGTATAAGGCCTATTAAAGTGAAATCGCTTCCTACAATGACTTTGTAATTTATCAATGTGATCATTCTAATGCATAAAGAAAAGATGCACGAGATCAGTTGAATGAGAAAATGTTGCAGCTTTTTATTTTTTACTTGGAATTATCACAAAAGCTAATGAATATTACACTTACTTTTAAAGTTATTCATCTCAACTTGCTTGTAGAAAATAATGTACCTATACAAAAATAAGCAGCCAAATTTAGTGGGCGCGGATGCAAAGCATGCTTATACTTTTGTATACAAATTAAGAAATTCATTAAATATCTATTTTTATTACCACTGTAAACTCAATTATTATTGTATATTAATTTGAGATTACTGAAGGTACACATAAACTATAAATCTTGGTTCTGCATGTTATTCCCTCTTCATCCAATCACAAGTGTCCTCAGGATGGTTTCACATAAAGTGGCATTGTAAATTAAGAAATGTCCAGCATTAGGAACCTCGTGATATTGAATCCAATGAAGCTTCTCCGCTAAATATTGATTGAGTTTTCTTGGGATAATTCTGTCATCATAACCTTGCCATAGATGAACTTTACCTTCATTTTCTTGAAATGGATTTGAAACTTCTGTTGGATCAAATTCCCATTTTCCATAACCTACTATTAGGTCCCGATACAACGATTCAAACTCGCCTTGTTGTCGTATCTTTTCCTGGATTTAAAAAAAAAAAAAAAAAAAATCAACTTCACACGTAACAGGCTCAAGTTTAAATGCATTGCATCATGACTAGTTTATTGACTTCACCTAACCATTAAACTGAAAATGAGCTATCAAATTATTTTGTCAAAATAAGTCTTAGACGCTCAATAGCTAAATTTACAATTAGTAATTAGAAATAGCCAATTTACAAATATTAATTGAAAAACAATCGCAGTTTAAAATGTAATTGAAATTTCCTCACTTTTCCACGTAAAGAGAAAATTTGGAAAAAAAAAACACCCTTAGAAATGCGAAAAAATTTCAGCATAATATGTTGGAGTTCCAACTTTTTACATATGAGATTCCAGCTTAATGTGCTGGAGTTCCAATATAATATGTTGCAAGTTTATACACATAAACTCCATAATTTAGGCTCATGAGCTCCATAATCCAGCATATTATGCCGGAACTTTCTTGTGCTGGAGTTTCAACATATATAATATGCTGCAAGTTTATGCGCATGAACTCCATACTCCAGCATATTATGCTAGAACTTTCCGTGTTTCGGCAAAATAATGGTTATTTTTCAATGACTTTGTAAACACCTCTATTTTACAATTATTAATCCGAAAACTAACTAACACATATTGTTTTAACTATTTTTAAAGTCATGCGAGCCTGTACCCAAAAAAGTAGACTGTCACATACTCGGCAGGTGTGTCAAAGGAGTTTGGCCTCAAATATGTATTCTACTATGAATTAAGGAAGAAAATGAGAAAATCATTTTTTTTACCTGACCAGGACGCGGGGTTTTGTCTAAGTGTTTCACGATTTCCAAATCTGCATCACAGAAAATTGCCATGTTTCCTTCCATATAACTTGAAGTATGGAACCATTTTTGATTCATCCACCAATTAATTAGCCATGGAGCATAATGTGCAATTTGAAATGTCCTCTTGTCTTGTGGAATTATCATTTTCAACGCTTCTTTTGATAGTTTAGAAGGATAACAACTCCACCAATAGTTCACAGCTGGACTTACAAGAGCAACTCCGGCCAACCTGCACATATGATTTGATGCATCAATCACATAAGTGTTAGCGATATAATAGATATGCCCTAAATTCAATCTCATATTTGATGATTTGAACATATTGATATGCCCTAAATTCAATCTCATATTTGATGATTTGAACATATTATTGTGACTTTTATTTGATATAAAAATATATGGCATTCTTTGTCATAGTTATTATTAATTGTTTGATTAAGTTGATAAGGTCTTTGATTAAATTTTGAGATTTGTCTTCGTGATAGAGATCATCATAATGAGAGCAAAGTCTCTTACAATTTAATCCAAATTTGTTCTTGATCGTAGGAGTATTAATTTGGACATTAGTAGTCCAATTAGATCAATATTTATATGATCGTCTTTATGGGATAACGATTAGTTGATCTCATTAACTGAATCACATAGATAGATGAGGCATATAGAGATATGATCATTGAACCAACTCATTGGATAATTCCTAATTGTTAGAATTACCATAAACTGTCAGTAGAATACTATCTTGAAGAATCTGATGTAAGAGTTTACTTTTGGCCTGAGATCGTCATAGTAATTGACAAGTTATTTGTTGTGCTTTAATACTAGACACCTATGTCCCTAGGGGGATAGTTTAAAGGATATTGCGTACGATTGAATACTTGTAGAATCAGTGACTGATCAAGATGGAATCTGTCAACTCTTGGTAATGAGTTTAAGCTCCATGTTGTCATGAATTATAAACGACCATATCAAGACCTTGGCCAAGGCAATTGAATGAAAGAAGAAAAGAGTTTCTTAGGTCATTCAATGGTCGATTATATTTGACATGAACACATAATTGGTCGCCTCTTAGGATTTGACAGCTGAACCATATCCTAGGGTGATCCAGAGCTATAAGCACAGAAGGAATTACTACATTATTCTTCTACTGGTTTTTGAGAATAAATTATACACTTCATGTTATCCAGTCGTTAAGGAGTATTGCTAGGCACCACGTTTGATTAGTCTATTGATGTGATCAATTTACTACTGGTTTAGTATTGAACATATGGGGTCGCACACTAACAAGTGTTATGATCATTGCTAAAGGATTAATTAACTTATTATTTGATAACTAAATTAAGAAATTTAATTAGTCAAATAAATTTAGTTATTAGTCCTAATGAAATACTATTATATTCTTTGCTAGCAGAAAGGATATAATTAATATTGTGAACAAACAAGTTTTCTATTTAAAAAAAATTAAATAATATCTCTTGTTTGAAATATATATATGATATATATTTAATACTCATACTTAATATTTATTTATATATGGAATGTATATAACTATTAATAAAGACGGCTTGTTACGTCTAATTGGAATTGGACTAACGAAGAAAGTCCAAAAGGACGTCACCGGTTTCATACCTATATGGAATGGGATTGAAATTTTCCCATTGAAAAATATGGAAAGAAAAGTTCAATTCCATATTTGGTTAAGTCACGTCTTGCCCAAACCAAATAGGAAAGAGTTGTCAACCGATGTATGTATAAATATGGAAAATACTTAAAAATGTTACTCAATTTTTAAAAATGGTTTATTTATGTTATCTGTGCGACGACCCAAAGTGTCATCACCTCATTTCCTCATTTGTCGCGCGCTTCCAAGGCCTTGAAAACCTCATTTTATATTGCCTCGATTTACGTGCATAGTCCGGACATGTAGCCGGAGATTTTTTGTGTTAGAATATGTGAATTCTATGGAAAATTTGAAGAAAGTTGATATTAATATTGATATAGTTGACTTCGATAAATATTTTTGGTAAACGGACCCGGACCCGAGATCGGACGGTCCCAGAAGGTCGGTAGGAAAATATGAGACTCGGGCATGCGTCCGGAGTCGAATTCTAAGGCATAGAGCCCAAGATATGAATTTTTCTGTTAAATTATTTTTGCTGAAAATATTAAATGAAAATGGATTAAAAGACCATGGTATCGGGCTCATATTTTGGTTCCGACGCCCGGTACAAGTCTTAAATATTATTTAAGTACTTCCTACAAAGTTTGACGGCATTTGAACGTCGTTTGATGTGTTTTGAACCATGAGTTCCAAATTTGAAATTTAATGAAGTTTAAAAGAAGAAATCATGAATTTGAGGCTTGATTATATGAAACCGATGTTATATTGGCGATTTGATCGCGTGAGCAAGTTCGTAGTATGTTTTTGAGGTTGTTTGTATGTTTGGTTTGGAGCCCGAGGGCTTGGGTGAAGATTTGATAGGCCGATACAGCAGATTTTGAAAAATAACACAGCTGGTATTTTTCCCCAGCTGGTATCTTCGCAATTGCGATGAATTTCTCCCAATTGCGAGAGCTCCCAGAAATAGCCTTACTTCGCAAAAGCGAGCAACACTTCACAAATGCGAAGAGGCCCAGGAATGTTCTTGGTTCGCAAATGCGAACAATAGCTCGCAAATGCGAAGCAGCCCCCAAACGTCTTAGGTTCACAAATACGAACAATAGATCGCAAATGCGATGATGCACAAGAAACCCTTGAGTTCGCAAATGCGAATTATATATCGCAAATGCGAGGCTGTCAAGGAAAAGCAGAGGTTCGCAAATGCGCCATTTTCTTGCAAATGCGACTCCCGCAGTCAGGACCTGCTATGTTCGCAATTGTGAACAAACGTTCGCAATTCCTATATCCGCAGCTGTGCAATCTGATTCTTAAACGAATTTTAAACCCTTTTTCACCATTCTTTCAAAACCCAATACACCACACACGATTCTCCAAGAGCAATTTCACTCCAAATCACTTGTAAGTCAATTTTTACTTAACTCTTTCAATTCCTAACATTATTAAACATATTTTCCAAGAGAAATCAAATGTTTTCATGGTTGAAATTGTTGTTTTTGGGTAGAACCTAGGTTTTTCATAAATTAGGGAATTGGACCTCGATTTGAGGTCCGATTTCGAAACAAATCATATAATTGAAGTCGTGAAGGGATGGGTAACCGAATTTTGGTCCGAACCCCGAGTTTCGACCACGTGGGACCGGGGGCGTTTTGGAAAAATTTGGGTTAAACTTTGAGAAAACATTTTTATGCATCCAAACCAATTTACATAGTATTTATTAAATGGACATCAAGGCTTGAGGTAAGTGTTTGATTTATCCTAGCTTGAGGGAATAGGATTGAATGTGTTAATTGCTATGTGATCGAGTACAGTGTATAGGCTGTGGTGACGAGCATCTATACACTGGCATCTAGCATGACCATGAGTCGTTTGTTGACATATATTGTGAAGTTGATTATTGTTTCCCTTGCCGGGACTTTATTGTGAAGTTGATTATAGTTTCCCTTGCCGGTACTTTATTGTGAAGTTGATTATTGTTTCCCTTGCCGGGATCTTACTGTGATGATTATTGTTTCCCTTGCCGAAACGGTTCATATTATTTGTTTCTTTCTTTGTCCTTAACTATGATTGTTATTTGGGTGAGGAAGAGTGATAATGCACGAAGGGTGATGCCGTGCAATTTTTACTTATGTTCGCACGAAGGTTCATTATGTGCCTTATTTTACTGATTATGCACGAAGGATCATTCCGTGCCTTGTTTTACTCATTATGCACGAAGGATCATTCCGTGCCTTCTTTACTGATTATGCACGAAGGATCATTCCTGTGCCATGTTTATGATTATGCACGAAGGAACATTCCGTGCCGTTGTTATTTAAACCATGCACGAAGGATCATGCCGTGCCATGGATGTGAGGATGAGAGTAAAAGCACGAAGGGTGATGTCGTGCACTTTTATTTGCTTATTTGGTGAGGATGAGAGTAAAAGCACGAAGGGTGATGCCCTGCACTTTTATTTGATTATTTGGTGAGGATAAGAGTAAAAGCACGAAGGGTGATGCCGTGCAACCATTTGAGTTCTTGTTTTGGTGATAGCTGTTTTTACTACACTCTGATTCTCCTTACTGATTTTATTATGTGTTGCTGATTATGTTCCCCCAGTATGATACCTCTTTTGTTAGTTTTGTTATTCGAAAATTCTGTTATTTTGTGGTATATACATATATAGAATTGCACAGGTTTATGTGAGTGTCTGGTCCTAGGGTTGTCACTACTTCGCCGAGATAGGCCAGGCACTTACCAGCACAAGGGGTCGGATTGTGCTGATACTGCACTTCTGTGCGTTTTTGCACAGGTCTAGTTTTTTAGCAGGAGGAGCAGTAGTAGAGTACTAGTGGGATTTTTGTGCTTCTGAGACCGAGGTAGCTTGCAGGCGTCCGCAGGACCGGCGTCTCCTCTATTTATTTTTGTTATTATTGTGGTCTCATTGTTCCGAGACAGACGATTGTTCACTATTTTCTTTCAAACCATTATGTGTAGTTATTCCTTAGTAGTTCGTGAGTTGGTGACTCCACATCTCGGGTAGAGGATATATGTCAGTTGCTTTACATTATTATTATTCATCTCTTATTCGAAAGACTTCCGCATTTAAAAATTTGAGTAATTATTTCTTGTTATAAAATATGAGAACAAAAATGATGGTATGAACAGGAAATTGGTGAGTGAATTAGCTTGCCTAGCTACCACGAGTAGGCGCCATCATGATCCCGATGGTGGGGTAAATCCGGGTCGTGACAAGTTGGTATCAAAGCTCTAGGTTACATAGGTCTCACAACTCACGAACAAGCTTAGTAGAGTTTGAGGGGTAGGTACGGAGACGTCTGTACTTGTCCTCCAGAGTCTATTGAGTTAGGAAAAAGTCTCTCATTTGTTCCTTCTTGTCGTGCCATTTGTTCCTCAAATACTGATTCAATTTCTACTATGTCCTTTCGCAGATGGTAAGGACGCGCGCTTCTTCATCCGCTGATCAGCAGCCTGAGCCCCAGGCAGCTCCCGCGAGGGGCAAGGGCCGGGGCCGGGGCCGTGTCGGAGGCCGTGGTAAGGGCAGAGCTCAGCCCCAAGCAGCGATTCCAGAGGTGGAGCCTCATGTTGAGATTGGTGAGGAGGTTCCAGCCCCAACAGCTCCAGTGGGCCCAGCTCAGGTCCCAGGGGAGGTCTTATTTACCCCGGATCTTCAGGAGGCTCTGGTCAGAATAGCAGGATTTATGGGCAGTGTCGCCAGAGCAGGCTTATTACCAGTTGCACCAGCCACTTCTCAGGCTGGAGGAGGGGTCCAGACTCCTTTTGCACGTACTCCGGAGCTGGTAGCTCCCCAACCTCAGGCACCAGTAGTTCAGCCAGCAGTGGTCACTTAGTCAGGCACTACAGCTCAGGCCGGAGATGGAGCGGCTATGACCTCTGATGCTTTATGGAGACTTGATCGGTTCTCCAAGCTTTTTACCACTGCTTTCAGAGGTGCCATATCAGAGGATCCCCAGGACTTCTTATTCAGTTGACATGACATTCTCAAGACTATGGGAATAGTGGAATCCAATGGGGTTGATTTCTGCACATTCAGGCTTTCAGGATCCACCAAGATGTGGTGGAGAGATTTCTGTTTGACTCGACTAGCAAGGTTCCCGGCTTTAACATGGGACTAGTTTGCGGAGTTATTTCTGTAGAAGTTTCTCCCTGTTACCCAGCGGGAGGCACTTCGGAGGCAGTTTGAGAGCCTCCAGTAGGGTTCTATGACGGTTACCCAGTATGAGACCAGGTTGTTGATTTGGCACATCATGCGGTTGTGATACTCCCCACAGATCGGGAGAGGGTTCGCAGATTTATAGATGGGCTAAATCAGCCGATTCGACTTCAGATGGCTATAGGAGTTGGGAGTGACATATCTTTTCAGGAGGCAGCTAATGCAGCTCATAGGCTTGAGATGGCTCTTGCCCGGGGAGGTGGTTATCCTTCAGACAAGAGGCCTCATCATTTAGGCAGATTTAGTGGTACTTCTTCTAGAGGCAGGGATTCTTATGATAGGGGCCAGTCTTCTAGGCCTTTTCAGTCAGCCCTCCAGGCTTCGCAGGGTGGTCCAGGTGATCGTGGGGTTCGTGAGCAGTATTCAGATCAGCCTCCCATCAGTGCTCAGCCTCTTCCAGAGTGTTCGTGGGGGCCATTCAGGTCGTCAGGGCCAGCAGTCCCAGCAGCCGAAATGTTGTTATGGTTGTGGTTACCCAGGTCATCTTGTCAGGTTTTGCCCTCGAGCAGCGGGCAACACTCAGCAGCGGAGTCCTCGCCCCATGATTCAGGCCCCAGCTGACCCACATCCTGCCCAGCCAGCCAGAGGCAAGGGTAGAGATCGTAGAGGTAGAGGTCGAGACCATAGAGGTGGAGATCATCCCGCCAGAGGTAGAGGTCAGCCAGTAGATGACCGTCCCAGAGACGTAGCTCAGATGGGAGGTGCCGATCCCCGATTTTATTCTTTACCAGCTAGGCCAGAGGTAGAGGCATCAGATGCTGTGATTACAGGTACCATTCCGGTTTGTGATAGAGGTGCTTCAGTATTATTTGACCCTGGGTCTACATATTCATATGTGTCTTCCTACTTTGCACCGTACCTAGCCGTGCCTAGCTATGCCCTGGATATTACAGTTTATGTGTCTACACCGGTGGGTGACTCTATAGTAGTCGACCGGGTGCATCGTTCGTGCGTGGTTATATTCGGGGGTCTTGAGACCCGTGTTGATATATTGCAATTAGACATGGTGGATTTCGATGTCATATTGGGGATGGATTGGTTGTCCCCGTATCATGCTATCTTAGAATGGCATGCCAAGATAGTGACCTTGGCCTTGCCAGAATCACCCCGACTAGAGTGGAGAGGGACCCCAGGCCACTCCGTTCGCAATGTTATTTCATATGTTAAGGCTCGACGCATGGTCGAGAAGGGGTTTCTCGCTTATTTGGCATGTGTTTGTGATTCCAGAGCGGAAATTCCTTCTATTGATTCAATCCCTATTGTACGGGATTTTCCTGAGGTCTTCCCTTAAGACCTGTCGGGCATCCCACCCGACAGGAATATTGATTTCTGTATTGATCTGGCACCGGGCACTCAGCCCATCTCTATCCCACCCTATCGCATGGCCCCGTCAGAGTTAAAGGAGTTAAAAGATCAGTTGCAAGAACTTCTAGAAAAGGACTTTATCAGGCCCAGTGTTTCCCCCTGGGGTGCACCGGTGTTATTTGTGAAGAAGAAGGATGGCTCGATGCGGATGTGTATTGATTATCGGCAACTGAACAAAGTGACGATAAAGAACAAGTATCCACTGCCGAATATTGATGATTTGTTTGACCAGCTCCAAGGAGCGAGGGTGTTGTCGAAGATAGATTTGAGGTCGGGCTACCATCAGCTGAAGATCAAGGCGGCTGACATTCCTAAGACAACTTTTTGCACTAGGTACGGGCACTATGAATTCTTGGTTATGTCTTTCGGGTTGACCAATGCTCCAGCAACATTTATGGAGTTGATGAATCGGGTGTTCAGGCCTTATCTAGACATGTTCGTGATAGTCTTTATAGATGATATCTTGGTATACTCCTGCAGCCAGAAAGAGCACGAGCAGCACCTCATAGTGGTTCTTTAGACTCTGAAGGATAATCAGCTGTATGCCAAGTTTTCAAATGCGAGTCCTGGTTGAATTCGGTGGCATTTCTGGGTCATATCATATCAGTTGAGGGTATTCGGGTGGACCCAAAGAAGATTGAGGAAGTCCAAAATTGGCCTCGACCAGCTTCAATGACCGAGATTCGGAGTTTCTTGGGGTTAGCAGGATACTAACGTCGATTTGTAGAGGGGTTCTCTTCTATTGCAGCCCCGATGACCAGGTTGACCTAGAAGGGTGCTCTGTTCAAGTGGTCAGATGAGTGTGAGGACAGCTTTCAGAAGCCCAAGATAGCTTTGACTACTGCACCAGTGTTGATTCTACCCACGGGTTCAGGGCCTTACACAATTTACTGTGATGCATCCCGTACTGGGCTTGGAGCGGTACTGATGCAAGGTGGAAAGGTTATTACTTATGCTTTGAGACAGTTGAAAATCTATGAGAAGAATTATCCGGTTCATGACCTTGAGTTGGCAGCAGTTGTTCATGCCTTAAAAATCCGGAGGCATTATCTATATGGTGTGGCGTGCGAGGTATACACGGATCACAAAAGTCTTCAGTACTTATTCAAGCAAAAAGAGTTAAATGTGCGACAGTGGAGATGGTTAGAGTTGCTGAAAGACTATGATGTTACTATCTTATATCACCCAGGTAAGGCCAATGTGGTGGCTGATGCATTGAGTAGGAAGTCTGCCAGCATGGGTAGTCTCGCTTATATTCCGGTCAGTCAGAGACCACTTGCTCTAGATATCCAGGCTTAGCCAATCGGTTCGTGAGACTAGACATTTCTTATCCTAGCAGGGTGTTAGCCTGCATGGTCGCTCATTGTTCTCTATTAGAGCGTATCCGTGAGAGGCAATTTGATGATCCTCATTTGCGTGAGCTGAGGGATACTGTGCAGCGGGGAGGTGCCACGAAGGTAACTCTAGATGATGACGGAGTATTGAGATTTCATGGGCAAGTTTATGTGCCTAATGTTGAGGGGATTCGAGAGTTGATCTTTGTGACGACCCGGCCCGTCGTCATGAGAATTACCACCCCGTTATGTTGTAAATGCATGTTTTATGATTTTATATCAGTGTTAGAGTCTATCGGGTGAGTTAAGAGTGAATTGGATTGAAAATGAGGCATATAGCCTTTTTGAAGGAAACTTGAATAAGGAAAGTCAACCCGGAGTTGACTATTTGGTAGAGGGCTCGAAATCGGATTTTGATGATTCGGTTAGTTCCGGGAGGTGAATTGTGATTTAGGGGAGCGATCGGAATTGAATTTGGAGGCCCGGTGTAGAAATAGGCTTGAATTGGCTAAGGTTGAATTTTGGCGAAATCCGAACGGTAGGTGAGATTTTGATCCGGGAGTCGGAATGGAATTCCGACAGTTGCAGTAGCTCCGTTAGGTGATTTTGGATGTGCCTGCAAAATTTCAGGTCATTCGGACGTCGTTTGGTCGGGTTTTTGATTGATTGTGTAATTCGGAATGTTTGAAGGAATTTAGGCTTGAATCCGTGTGTAATTGGTGATTTTAATGTTTAGGATGGTGTTGTTATGATTTGAACAAGTTCGTATCGTGTTTTGGGGTATGTTGGTGGTTTTCGTTGGGGTCCCGGGGGCCTCGGGGTGTTTTCGGATGGTTAAACGGGAGAAAAATGTGGAAAATTGCAGACTTGTGTTCTGGTTCTGTGGTTTTCGCTCCTGCGGAAATGGGGGCGCAGGAGCGAGTCCGCAGGAGCGGACAAGAAGGCGCAGAAGCGGGATAGACCGCTGAAGCGGAGCCTGGCCCGCAGGAGCGGCTTCGCTGGTGCGAGAGGTCGATCGCAGAAGCGGTCTTGAGCCGTCTTGGGAAAATCCGCAGAAGCGGATGTTTGATCGCATAGGCGAGTCCGCTGAAGCGGACTGCTTGGTCGCGAGCGGATCATTCCGCGAAGCGGACTAATTTCCGCGCGAAGCGGATGCGCGGGGCGGTCCCTTGATCGGCTGGTGCGGAAATGGCCAAAAGGGCCCGGGTTCGCAGAAGCGACCAAAAGGTCGCAGAAGCGGTTCCGCAGGGGCGGAATTTTATCCGCAGAAGCGAAAATCGCTGTGAGTTAAGTGTATCGGAAGTTAGAAAAATTTCAGAAACATTTCACACATTTGGGTCTCGGCTTTAGAGGCGATTTGGGCGATTTTGAAGAGAAACTCAAGGAAATCATCAGGTAATCAACTATGGACTTAAACTATGATTAGTATTGGTAATATTATGCAATTATATCATGAAAATGGAGGAATTTAGGGTAATTTATGGAGGATTTAGCCCTAGGCTTGAACTTTAGAAAATCAAGGTTTTGAATGGCCAAATGGAGTCCGAATTTGGTAAAATTGATATGCTTAGACTCGTATCGAGATGAGGGTTCCGAATATGTGACTTTTGTAATTTTTCGACAAGCGTACCGAAAGTCGGGTTTTGACAACTTTGGGAATTTTGATGTAAATTGGGTTATATTGATTGGGTGTCGTCCCATTTGCCTAATTTGTTGTGTTTCTATTGTATTTGATCAGATTCTACGCGTGCGGAGCTTGATTCTCGTGGCAAGGGCATTGCGGAATAGTCGTCGCGCTGTATTGAGGTGAGTAATAGATGTGGGTGATGACCGGCGGGTTCGAAACCCCGGTATACCACTTTGTGACGCTGTATAGCGGCGAGACACGCACACTCTTGAGAGTGCGGGGTCGATCATGAACTGGAGACTATAGATTAGTCCGACCTGTTGATACTGTATTATTGGCTATTCTCGAGCCGTTGAACCTCCTTCTTGGACGGTTGAGTATATTGTGGGCTGTGAGCTAGTTATTGGATCCCGCGAGGATCGTTATAATTGTCTTATCATATAGACATGCTAGTTTACTACTAGTCCGCAGCTATTTCTGTTATTATGCTAATTCCAATCTCTGGAACTTGATATTACTGTTTTCCAACTGAAAAATGATAAAAAAGAGTTTTCAAAAACTACTTTTGAGCTTGCGAGGCTGTATCTGCATATTAGCTGACTAGTAGTGGATCGGGCTGCGCGCCGCAGCGAGATATATGTTGGATCGGACTGCACGCCGCAGGAATATCTCTATGAGATGTGCTTGGGCTGTAGGAGCCCCTCCGGAGTCTGAACCCCCACAGTGAGCACGGGTACCCAAAATTGGAGTCGGGCTACGCGCCGTAACGGTCATATCATGCATTGCATTGCATTTAGCTACATCTGCTAGCTATTATGCTATTTATTGGTATTTGTTGGCACAGGTACAGTGAAGATTGATTCTATGACAGGGTAGCTGATTATAGCTTTACATAGTGCTTTATTGCGGATTTCTTATCTGCGCTGTCTTACCCTTGTTTATTACCACTGAGTCTGGCAATACTCATTTTACTCCCTGCACCTTGTGTGCAGATCCAGGTACCTCTCAGCAGTGATCCAGTAGCTGTGCGAGGCGACATCTGTGGGATATACGAGGTAGCTGCAGAGTCCGCAGGACCCGATATTCCTTCCTATTGTCTTTTGATTTTGTATTGACATTTCTTTCCGCACTTGGTATTTTTGTAAACCTTTATACACTTACGTTCAGTAGAGGCTCATGACTCTTGACCCTTCGGTCTATGGGAGTTAGTATATTTTGGGATTTGGTCTCTCCGTTGTTGGTATAAGAATTACTATTGTTTCATATTTTGAAATGCTTAAATGGGTTAAAGAGAGCTTCTAGCTCCGTTGTTGATATTGATTGGTCAGGCTGGCTTAGCAATGTGCTGGGCGCCATCACGACCGGATTTGGGGTCGTGACAATCTTAGCGGAGGGTCACAGTTCATGGTATTCTATTCACCCGGGCACCGCAAAGATGTATCAGGACTTACAGCACCACTATTGGTAGTGTGGGATGAAGAAGGACATCGTTGCGTATGTCGCTCGGTGTCTAAACTGTCAGCAGGTGAAATATGAGCACTAGAGGCCTGGTGGTGTATTCCAGAGAATTGAAATTCCCGAGTGGAAATGGGAGCGGATTACAATGGACTTCGTTACTAAACTTCCTTTGACTCGGAGGAGATTTGATGCTATTTGGGTCATTGTTGATAGGCTAACCAAGTCAGCACACTTCATTCCAGTATCTGTCTCTTACTCATCAGAGAAGCTAGCAGAGATTTACATCAGGGAGATTGTTCGCCTTCATGGGGTGTCGGTGTCTATTATCTCAGATCGGGGTACACAATTTACCTTGCGTTTCTGGAGAGCGGTCCAACATAAGTTAGGCACCCAGGTTCAGTTGAGTGCAGCTTTTCATCCTCAGACGGACGGTCAGTCCGAGAGGACTATTCAGATCCTAGAGGACATGCTCCGAGCCTGTGTCATTGATTTTGGAGGCTCGTGGGACCACTTTCTTCCATTAGAAGAGTTCGCCTACAATAACAGCTACCAGTCTAGCATTCAGATGGCTCCGTATGAGGCATTGTATGGTAGGCGATATCGGTCTCTAATCGGATTGTTTGAGCCGGGAGAGGCTCGGTTGCTGGGTACAGACTTAGTTTAGGAGGCCTTAGAACAGGTCAAGACTATCCAAACACATACGGGTTCATCTCTTTCACCTTCCATTTTCAAGCCACAAGCTCCCATTCCTCCATAGCTCCTTGGGTAAGTTTCCTAACATTATTTCTTCATTAAATCATGGTTAATCCTAGTCTAAGTCATGAATTTGAGGTGGAAATTGGGGGTTTTGGGTAGAACTAGGGCTTGTGGGATTTTGGGTGTTTCAACCTCAATTTGAGGTCGGATTGTTAAACAAATCATATATTCTAACTCGTGGGGTTATGGGTGATTGGAATTTGGTCCGATCCTCGAGCTTGGACCATGTGGGCCCGGTGTCAGATTTTGCTATTTTTGGTAGAATGATGGGAATTTCACTTCTAGGCTATGAGATTGTGTTATTGAGCCCTAATTGTTGTTATTGAATTAACATTGACTAGATACCATTGTTTCGGAGTCGAATTCTAGAGGAAAAGCGGTGCTAGAGGATTGATTGCTATTTTCGGACCGAGGTAAGTATTTGATCTAATCCTGGCTTGAGGGAATAGGACTAGAGTATTGTTGTTGCTATTTGCTAAATATTCGAGTGCGTTGTATAGGCATGGTGACGAGTATATATACACTGGCATCTAGCATGACCGTGAGTCTTATTTGTACTTGCGTTGGGGTATATTTTGAGAATCATTCTTAGTAAATGATGAATTCAACGTGATAAGTTAGTTGAGGAATTATTTATGAAAACATGAGACTTCTTGGAGCATTGGCTCAAATGGTAATGATTTTTATAAAGTGGAAGTTGTAAGTATTGTTAAGAATATGTGGTTGGATCCCTTGCCGGGACGAGTAAATTCTTATTATTGTTGCTCCCTTATTCTGTCGAGCGTTATATGTAATCTCCACTGTTGAGATGTTTGAGTTGCTAGTGGTACCCTTATTGGGTAGATCGTTTTATTGCCGAGTTTTCCCTAAAAGGGGAACTCCTTGAGAGAGAGGCTATATGAATCACTATATTATGATTATTGGGATCGTGCGGCACGCCGTCCACCTATATTATGATTATTGGGATCTTGTGGCACACCTTCCACTATATTATATTATTGGGATCGTGTGGCACGCCATCCACTATATTATATTATTGGGATCGTGTGGCACGCCATCCACTATATTATGATTATTGGGATCGTGTGGCACGCCGTCCACTATATTATATTATTGGGATCGTATGGCACGCCGTTCACTATATTATGATATTATTGGGATCGTGTGGTACGCCGTCCACTATATTATGATTAATGGGATCGTGTGGCATGCCGTCCACTTATATTATATTTATTGGGATCGTGTGGCGCGCCGACCACTTATGAAAGTGAATAAGGTGATTTTAGTTTAATGATGTCACAGATGACATGTTCTCCTTTCAGTTGTATACTTAACATATAATCATGTTGTTCTTTCTGTTATTATTGTACCTTTATATATATATATGCACAGGTTGGTTTCAGTAGTCCTGTCTAGCCTCGTCACTACTTCGCCGGGGTTAGGCCAGGCACTTACTAGCACATGGGGTCGGTTGTGCTGATACTACACTTTCTATGCTTTTTGCATAGATCACGGCGTTGGAGCAGCTTACGATTAGCAGCAGCAGTAGGATATTGTTTGGAGTTGTCATCAGCTTCAGGGACTCTCGATGTAGCCTAGCCGGCGTTTGCAAGCCGAAGTCCCTATCACCCTTATTTCAGTTTGTTTTACTGTATCATAACAGACTTATGTATTTTTCTTTCATTCAGACTTTGTTGTAGTACTCTTTAGTAGTCTGTGAGATATCGACACCATGTTTTGGGGTAGCATTATGTTTAAAAGTTTTTCGCAATGTTTAATTATTTTTAGTATATTCTGTTGTTAAGGATTGGCTGGCCTAGCTTCGATAGTAGGCGCCATCACGACTCCCGATGGTGGGAAATTCGGGTCATGTCAAGTTGGTTTCAGAGTACTAGGTTGTATAGGTCTCGCTACTCACGGACAAACTAGGTAGAGTCTGAGGGATCGGTACGGAGACGTCTGTATTTATCCCTCAGAGGCTACAGAGTTAGGAAAAAATTCACGTTTGTTCTTTCTTGTCGTGCGATTCTGTTTCCCAAACACTGATTGTTCTTCTATTATGTTCTTTTGTAGATGGCTAGAACACGTGCTTCATCTTCCACCGCACGGCAACCCGAGCCTACAACTGCACCCGCGAGGGGTAGAGGCCGAGGTCGTGCCAGAGGCCGAGGCCGGTGCAGAGCCTAGCCCCGGTTAGCCATTCCAGAGGTGGAGCTTTGTGTTGACTATGATGAGGAGGTTCCAGCCTCAACAGCGTAGGCGGGCCCAGCTCAGGTCCGAAGAGGAGTTGTGATTACCCCAGAATTTCAGGATGCTATAGTCAGACTAGCATGCCTTATGGAGAGTGTTTCTAGAGCGGGGTTGTTACCAGCTGCACCAGCCACTTCTCAGGCTGGAGGAGGGGTTCGGACTCCTGTTGCACGTATCCCAGAGCAGGCAACTCCTCAGGCCCATGCCCTATGATACATCCAGCGGTGGCAGTTCAGTCAGGTATTCCAGCACAGGCAGGTGATGGAGCGTCCATGACTTTTGATGCTTTGTGGAGGCTTGATCGGTTCTCCAAGCTATTTACTACCACCTTCAGCGGTGCTTCGTGCGAGGATCCCCATGATTTCTTATTCGTCTACCATGAGATTTTCAGGACCACGGGCATAGTAGAGACCAATGGGGTCGATTTCTGCACTTTCAGGCTTACAGGATCCGCCAAGACTTGGTGGAGGGATTTCTGTCTATCCAGACCGGCAGGGTCTCCGACTTGGGACCATTTCACGGAGTTATTCTTGGAGAAGTTTATCCCCGTCACTCAGCGAGAGGCACTTTATAGACAGTTTGAGCACCTTCAGTAGGGCACTGTGACAGTCACTCAGTACGAGGCCAGATTTATTGACTTGGCACACCATGTAGTGGTGATACTCCCTACAGAGCGAGAGAGGGTCCATAGATTTATTGATGGGTTGATCAAGCCGATTCGCCTATAGATGGCCATGGGAGTGGGCAGTGATATTTCTTTCCAGGAGGCGGCCAATGCGTCCCTCAGAGTTGAGGTGGCCCTCGCACGGGGAGGTAGTCAGATGTCAAATAAGAGACCTTGCCATTCTGGTAGATTCAGTGGTACCTCGTCTGGAGGTAGGGATTCTTATGGTAGGGGTCAAGCACCGAGGCCTTTTCAGTCAGCTCTTCAGACTTCTTATGGTAGTTTGGGCAGTGGTGGTCACCAGCAGTATCAGTCAGATCAGCAGCCTATCAGTGCACCCTCACTCCGTTATTCTCACCAGCAGAGGACTTGTTATACATGTGGTGATCCAAGGCATATTGTCAGGTTTTGTCCTTGAGCTTCGGGCAGTTCTCATCAGCAGGGTCCTCGCCCCATGATTCAGGCAGTGGGGTGCCCAACCAGCGATTGATCGCCCTAGAGATGCAGCTCAGGGGGGTGGGACCCAGCCCTATTTCTATGCTTTCCCACCCAGGCCAGAGGCTGAGTCTTCCAATGCGGTCATTACAGGTACTATTCTGGTCTGTGACAAGGGTGCTTCAGTTTTATTTGACCCTGGGTCTACATATTATACATGTCTTCTTATTTTACACCCTACCTGCCTATGCCTAGCGATGCTTTGGGTATTCCTGTATATGTATCTACACCAGTGAGTGATCCTATAGTGGTTGATCGGGTCCATCGTTCTTGTATAGTAGTGTTTTAGGGTCTTGAGACCCGTGTTGATCTGTTGCTTCTGGACATAGTGGATTTTGATGTTATATTGGGGATGGATTGGTTGTCCCCCTATCATGCGATCTTGGATTGTCACGCCAAGACCATGACCTTGGCTTTACCGGATATGCCCCAATTTGAGTGGAGAGGGACTCCAGGTCATGCCACCTGCAGCGTTATTTCTTATGTTAAGGCTCGACGTATGGTCGATAAGGGGTGTCTAGCATATTTGGCTTATGTTTGCGACTCCAGCTCAGAGGTTCCTTCTATTGGCTATGTCCCTCTTATTCGGGAGTTTCTAGAGGTGTTTCCTTCAGACCTGCCGGGTATGCCACCCGACAGGGATATTGGTGTTTGCATTGATCTGGCCCCAGGCGCGCAGCCCATTTCCATTCCACCATATCGTATGGCCCCGCCAGAGCTGAAAGAGCACAAGGATCAGTTGCAGGATTTATTGGAGAAGGGTTTCATCAGGCCTAGTGTTTCTCCCTGGGGTACGCCAGTTCTATTTGTGAAGAAAAAGGATGGTTCCATGCGGATGTGTATTGACTATCGATAGCTGAACAAGGTAACAATTAAGAACAAGTATCCACTGCCGAGTATTGATGATTTGTTCGACCAGGTGCAGGGTGCACATGTGTTTTCCAAGATAGATTTAAGATCAGGTTATCACCAGCTGAGGATTAGGGCGTCTGATGTCCCTAAGACAGCCTTCCGCACTCGGTATGGGCATTATGAGTTCTTGGTCATTCTTTTGGGTTGACCAATGCCCCAGCAACATTCATGTAGTTGATGAACTGAGTGTTCAGGCCTTATTTGGACTTGTTCGTGATTGTCTTCATTGATGATATTCTTGTGTACTCCCGCAGTCAGGAGGAGCACGAGCAACACCTCAGAGTGGTTCTTCAGACTCTGAAGGATAATCAACTGTATGCCAAGTTTTCAAAATGTGAGTTATGGTTGAGTTCGGTAGCATTTCTGGGTCATATCGTATCAGTGGATGGTATTCGGGTGGACCCAAAGAAGATTGAGGCAGTCTAGAATTGGCCTGGACCAGCTTCAGTGACCGAGATCTAGAGTTTCTTGGGGTTAGTAGGCTACTAACGTCGGTTCGTGGAGGGATTTTCATCTATAGCTGCCCCGATGACCAAGTTGACCTGGAAGGTACCCAGCTCAGGTGGTAAGATGAGTGCGAGGAGAGCTTTCAGAAACTCAAGACAGCTCTGAATATAGCACCGATATTGGTTTTTCCCACAACTCCAGGGCCTTACACTGTTTATTGTGATGCTTCCCGTGTTGGTCTGTGTGCGGTATTGATGTAGGATGGCAGGGTTATTGCTTATGCTTCGAGGCAGTTGAAGAACCACGAGAAGAACTACCCAGTCCGTGATCTAGAGTTAGCAGCCATTGTTCATGCCTTGAAGATTTGGAGGTATTATTTATATGGTGTGACGTGTGAGGTTTACACGGATCACAAGAGTTTGCAATACTTGTTCAAGTAGAAAGAGTTGAATTTGAGGCAGCGGAGGTGGTTGGAGCTATTGAAGGACTATGATGTTACTATCTTATACCACCCGGGTAAGGCCAATATAGTTGCGGACGCATTGAGCAGGAAGTCAACCAGCATAGGTAGTCTTGCATATATTCCGGTTAGCCAGAGACCACTTGCCTTAGATATTCAGGCCTTGGCCAATCAGTTAGTAAGGTTGGACATTTCGTAGCCTAGCTTAGTATTAGCTTGCACGGTCGCTCGCTCTTTATTATTGAAGCGGATCCGTGACTGACAGTTTGATGATCCTCATTTGTGTGTCTTGACAGACACTGTGCAGCATGGAGGTGCCATGAAGGTGAACTTGGATGTAGATGGTGTTTTGAGATTGCAGGGACGAGTATGTGTGCCCAATGTTGATGGAATTCGAGAGATGATCTTAGCGCAGGCCCATAGTTCTCGGTATTCTATTCACCGCACACTGCAAAGATGTATCAGGACTTGCGGCAGCATTACTTGTGGCGTAGGATGAAGAAGGACATTGTTGCATATGTGGCTCGGTGTCTAAATTTTCAGCAGTTCAAGTATGAGCATCAGAGACCTGGTGGTATATTTCAGAGGATTGAGCTTCCCGAGTGGAAGTGGGAGCGGATTACCATGGATTTCGTTACTGGACTTCTGGTCGCCCGGAAGAAGTTTGATGCTATATGGGTCATTGTTGATAGGCTGACTAAGTCAGCGCATTTCATTCTTGTTGCTACTACCTATTCCTCAGAGAGACTAGCTGGGATTTACATCCGAGTGATTGTTCGTCTTCATGGGGTACCGACATCTATCATTTCGGATCGGGGTACGCAGTTCACCTCGCGCTTTTGGAAAGCAGTTCAGCAGGAGCTAGGCACCCAGGTTCAGTTGAGTAGAGCATTCCATCCTCAGATGGATGGTCAGTCCAAGAGGACAATTCAGATATTGGAGGATATGCTCCAAGCCTCTATTATTGATTTTGGAGGCTCTTGGGACCAATTCTTGCCTTTAGCAGAGTTTTCCTACAACAACAGCTACCAGTCCAGTATTTAGATGGCACCTTATGAGGCGTTGTATGGTAGGCGACGTCAGTCTCCAGTCGGATGGTTTGAGCCGGGAGAGGCTTGGTTCTTGGGTACTGATTTAGTCCAGAAGGCCTTGGATAAGGTCAAGATTATCCAGGAGAGGTTGCATTCAGCTCAGTCTAGGAAAAAGAGTTATGCGGATCGCAAGGTTCGAGATGTGGACTTCATGGTTGGTGAGCGAGTATTGCTCTATGTATCGCCTATGAAAGGCGTGATGAGATTTGGGAAGAAGGGCAAGCTTAGCCCTAGATATATTGGCCTATCTAAGATACTTGATCGAGAGGGAGAGGTGGCTTAAAGATTTGCCTTTCCACCTAGCTTGTCAGCCGTGCATCCAATGTTTCATGTGTCAATGCTCCGGAGGTATCACGGTGATCCTACCTACGTGTTAGATTTCAGTACTGTCTAGTTGGACAAGCATCTGTCCTATTAGGAGGAGCCGGTAGCCATTCTAGACCGGCAGGTTCGACAGTTGAGGTCGACGAGTTTTTCTTCAGTACGTGTGCAGTGGAGAGGCCAGCCTCTTGAGGCTTCGACCTAGGAGTCCGAGTCTGATATGCGAAGTCGTTACCCTCATCTATTTCCTGACTCAGGTACTTCTTTCTTTTGTCCGTTCGAGGATGAACGGTTGTTTTAGAGGTGAAGAATGTGATGACCCAAAGGATCATCACCGTTTTTCTCCCTTTTTCCGTGCTTCCGAGGTCTTGGAAACCTTACTCTCAGTTTCCTCGATATGCATGCACAGTCCAGGAGCGAAGCTGGAAAGTTTTAGTGTTAAGATATATGAATTCTATGGAGAATTTGAAAAATTATGATATTATTATTGATATAGTTGACTTTGGTTAACATTTTTGGTAAACTGGCCCGGACCGGTGATGTGACGGTCCCGAGTGGTCCGTAGAAAAATATGGGACTCGGGTATATGCCTGGAGTCAAAATCCGAGGTCCAGAACCCTGGTAAAAGAATTGTTCTGTTAAATTATTTTCTGAAATTAATAAGGAAAAATGGAAATTAAAATGAGTTAGAAAATATAGGTATCGGGCTCGTATTTTGGTTCCGATGCCTGGTACAGGTCTTAAATATTGGTTAAGCGCTTTCTGTGAAGTTTGGTCAAAATCGGACGCCGTTTGACGTGTTTCGGACCTAAATAGCTAAAGTTAGAAAATTTTGAACTTTGAAATGAAATATTGAGTTTTGGGGGTTGATTCTTTATTTTTTATGTTATTTTAGCGATTTAATCGCTCGAGCATGTTCGTATGATGTTGTTGAGTTAGCGTGTGCATTTAGTTGGGAGCCCCGGGGGCTCGGGAGTGATTTTAGGGGTGGTTCGTGGTGTTTTGCATTGAAAATCTAGTATTTTCTTAGCTGTTGCTGGTATCTGGCATTTTGTTCTATGCGATCGCATAGGACCTTCTGCGATCACATAGTGTGAAAATTTAGGGGCCCAAATTGTTATATGCGATCGCATCCTCTCTTGTGCGATCGCATTGCCCTCCTCGCGATCGCATAGAGCATTTACCAGGCCCTGTCTCATTTACTCTATGTGATCGCATCTTGAGCTCCGCGATCGCATAGCACCAACCTCCCTACCACATGTGATCGCAGTGCCTTGCATGCGATCTCATAGGGCATTTTCGCCCAGTGATTTTTCATAAAAACAGAAAAGATTGCACGGGAGTTTTCACACCAAACACATACGGGTTCATCTCTCTCACCCTCCATTTTCAAGCCACAAGCTCCCGTTCCTCCATAGCTCCTTGGGTAAGTTTCCTAACATTATTTTTTCATTAAATCATGGTTAATCCTAGTCTAAGCCAAGAATTTGAGGTAGAAATTGGGGGTTTTGTGTAGAAATAGGGCCTGTGGGATTTTAAGTGTTTCAACCTCAATTTGAGGTCGGATTGTGAAAAAAATCATATATTCTAACTCGCGGGATTATCTGTGATTGGAATTAGGTTCGAGCCTCGAGTTTGGACCATGTGAGCCCGGTGTCGGATTTTACTATTTTTGGTAGAATGATGGGAATTTCACTTCTAGGCTATGGGATTGTGTTATTGAGCCCTAATTGATGTTATTGAATTAAAATTGACTAGATACCATTATTTCGGAGTCGGATTCTAGAGGAAAGGAGAGCTAGAGGATTGATTGCTATTTTTGGACCGAGGTAAGTATTTGATCTAATCCTGGCTTGAGAGAATAGGACTAGAGTATTGTTGTTGGTATTTGCTAAATGATCGATTGCGGTGTATAGGCATGGTGACGAGTATCTATACACTAGCGTCTAGCATGACGGTGAGTCTTATTTGTACTTGCTTTGGGGTATATTTTGAGAATCATTCTTAGTAAATGATGAATTTAACGTGATGAGTTAGTTGAGGAATTATTCATGAAAACAAGAGACATCTTGGAGCATTGGCTCAAATGGTAATGATATTTTTTTTATAAAGTCGAAGTTGTAAGTATTGTTAAGAATATGTGGTTGGATCCCTTGCCGGGACGAGTAAATTCTGATTGTTGTTGCTCCCTTATTCGGTCGAGCGTTATATGTAATCTCCACTGTTGAGATGTTTGAGCTGTTAGTGGTACCCTTATTGCGTAGATCGTTATATTGCCGAGTTTTCCCTAAAAAGGGAACTCCTTGAGAGAGAGGCTATATGAATCACTATATTATGATTATTGGGATCGTGTGGCACGCCGTCCACCTCTATTATGATTATTGGGATCGTGTGGCACGCCGTCCATTATATTATATTATTGGGATCGTGTGGCATGCCGTCCACTATATTATATTATGGGGATCGTATGGCATGCCGTCAACTATATTATGATTATTGGGATCATGTGGCACACCGTCCACTATATTATATTATTGGGATCGTGTGGCACGTCGTCCACTATATTATGATATTATTGGGATCGTATGGTACGCCCTCCACTATATTATGATTAATGGGATCGTGTGGCCCGTCCACTTATATTATATTTATTAGGATCGTATGGCGCGCCGACCATTTATGAAAGTAAATAAGGTGATTTTGGTTTAATGTTGTCACAGATGACTTGTTCTCCTTTCAGTTGTATACTTCACATATAATCATATTGTTCTTTATGTTATTGTTGTACCTTTATATATATATATATATATATGCACATGTTGGTTTTCAGTAAGTCCTGTCTAGCCTCGTCACTACTTCATCGGGGTTTGGCCAGGCACTTACCAGCACATGGGATCGGTTGTGCTGATGCTACACTTCCTGTGGTTTTTGCACAGATCACAGCGTTGGAGCAGCTTACGGCCAGCAGCAGCAGTAGGATATTGTTTGGAGTAGTCACCAGCTTCAGGGACTCTCGATGTAGCCTAGCCGGCGTTCGCAGGCCGATGTCCCTATCCCCCTTATTTCAGTTTGTTTTATTGTATCAGAACAGACTTATGTATTTTTCTTTCATTCAGACTTTGTTGTAGTACTCTTTGGTAGTCTGTGAGATAGTGACACCAGGTTTTAGGGTAGCGTTATGTTTAAAAGTTTTCCGCAATGTTTAATTATTTTTAGTATATTTTGTTGTTAAGGATTGGCTGGCATAGCTTCGATAGTAGGCGCCATCATGACTCCCGATGGTGGGAAATCCGGGTCGTGACATCTTAGTAGTCCGTGAATATTATGACACCGGTTCTTGGGTAGAGGCATTTGATGATTTCGGCATTAGTACTCAGTTTATTTATGTCTAGTCCTCCGCTTTAATTTCATATTTTCATTATTATTTAAATACGTAACATTGTTGTTATGATTGATAAAAAAGATCTAAAATTAAAGAGTTAGGAGTTAAGATTTGTGGCTTGCCTAGCTTCTACGAGTAGGCGCTATTACGGCTCCCAAAGGTGAAAAATTCGGATCGTGACAGTTAATTTATATAAAGCGTATATAAATTATTAAAAAATAGCAATGAGGTAAAACCAAATGCGATATATGTTCAAATGATGAAATAAATAATTTATTATATAAGATAGAAATATGCTATGCTTATGTATCTCATCCAACATGATCTCTCTGTAAACTATACGTTCATAATATCGTTATACCAAAATATATTCCTGCATTCAAAGTTAATCAAAATTATAGCCAAATGAACCTCTTCTTGTGTAAAAAGGTTATCTGGAATCTTATTGATTTAAGTCTAAATTTTCTTCTTTGTTCAGTCATCCCGAACTCACTTCGGATGCACTCTGCTAATAGTAATTTTGAAATTTCAAGAATTCACAATGTTGAAATCAAAATTTCAAAATTATCGGGGGTAAATGACAAATTTTTAGTTATTTCAAGGGCTCCAAATACATTTGTTAGCTTAAGTTTAAAAAATTAACTCTAGTTGCGAATTCAATAATATGACGGTAGCTTAATTTACTTTTAAATTAACATCAAATTAGTTCAGACTTCTAGAAATCTAAAATTAAGATTAAATCAAAACTCTTAAAAATTTAACAGGAAAAACAAATATACATTGCTGATGGATGTTCACTGTTTTTAGGCAATCAATTATTGCCAATTCGGAAAAAACAAATACTATTATATACCTTAGAAGCTAAGATTAAAAAAACTTTAATGGTCATTTACTAAACTCCAAAAGAATATTTATAAAAACTGGTCAAATAAGAAAAAAATTAATAAAGTAAATTGTAATTGAATTTGAAGACCTAATTATTAGGATATTCTCAAATAAAAGTTTAGTTGATTTTGAAGTCCTATATGTTAGAAAACAAATTAAATAATAATTTTGTCTGGTGTGAAATTAACTTTTAAATGGTAAAAAGGCCAAACAATATTTCGATAGGGGCTTCGTGCTTTTGATATAGGATAGATAAAAGATTTTTGTGATTTTATTACTATATAAGAAAAGAAGCAATTGCGTAGTTCATTGCTGCCACGTGACTATGAGATCACGTATTCGAACCGTGGAAACGGACTCTTTCAGAAATAAAAAACAAGATTGCGTACAATAGACCCTTTCGATTCGATCTAGCCCTTTCCTGAACCACGTATATAGCAGGGCTTAGTATACCAAACTGTCATTTATACTCGACAAAGTTCAGTTATCGTACTAAAATTAGACCATGATTTCTAAAGTATACCTGTGTGGAATGTAATTTAGGCAACCCCAAACAGGGTAGGCTCCCATGGACAAACCAACCACGTAGAATTTTGGTCCTAATTGCAACTTGTTGGCTAGATCTTGAATATCCAATCCTTCACTCTTCACTGAACGTTTTGAATGAGGATCACTCTCTCCATAACCAGCACGATCATATGATAGGAGATATATTTGGAGCTCCCCAATCAGGTCCTGCAAAGGCACATTTAAGATTTTATAGTTTATAGTTTGTTATAGGGCAGAATATATAAAATAGTATATGAATTTGTACTCAAATTCCTCTTACACACTTATTAAATACAAAAATAATATTATACACCAAACCTTTTAAAAGTGTGTCAATTACACACTACTTTAGCTATGTAGCGCCCGCGTGTTCTTCACATCAAACATACGCGTAAATGCAAAATTTCATTTCAGAAGTTCTATAAAGAGTCCACGTTTCTAATTTCTAATCCCCCCCTTTTTACATCAATTAACAAATAAAAAAAAAAGAAAGAAAAAATAACCACTCCTCTTGTCTTCTTCCCCGCCCCAACCCCCCAATCCCCCATCATGTGTGTCTTCTTCCCGATTTCAAATAATTTTCCCTGCATTATATTCTTTATATGTCATTTCCTCTTCGTCTCCCACCTCCCCCCAAACAACCAGTTTGTTGCTGCCCTTCCACATTTTTCTATTTTCGTCTTCTTCCCCACCCATTTCCCCCATCTTCCATGTCAACCATTTTAAGAATAACAATAATATACAATAGCTTTGGAAGAAATTAGTGAAGAAAGTTAAAAGAAATCAATATCAAGAGAATTTTATAAATCTGTGTTTGAATCTGTACCACGAATCGAGCAACCATGGATTTGGTCATAACCAACTTTAATGGAGTTTTGAGTTTTGCATTATATTTCTTGTGTTAGATTTGAATATAGACTCACAAACTCGTGATTAATGTACTCGATTTCCTAATTTTACTTTATAATATGAAGGTGATCAATTGTGAATTTTTTGTGGTGTTGGCGTCAATCTCCCATGGAGAAAAGAAAGATATGAAATGGAGAAGATTGTTAAGGGGTATAGATGTAATTTTAAGTATTTTATTTTTTAAATAAAAAATAGTGACACGTGTCACTATCTGATTAGAGCGTGAAATCACACACGTTTTAGAAAATTGGTCAGGAAAAAAGTAGTGTGTAATTGACACACTTTTGAAAGGTTTGATGTGTAATATTATTCCTGTATTCAATAAGTGTGTAAGAGGAATTTGGGTACAAGTTCAAGTGTTATTTTATATATTCTGCCTTTGTTATAGCTATTGTACTTAACATACAATAATAATTGGTTCAACGGATTTGGTTTCGAGCTAAATATTCTTATACATTTAGTAAAATTTTAATACAAATATAAAAGGAGAATTAAAGTAAAAATTATTAAGTTTACTTGTACCGTAACTAATAGTCAAATATAATAGTTCCACCCCCGTGGTCCTGAGAACTTAACATCAGAACCAGTAGATTAAAATATAACTTGGTAGTGGAGCTATAGGTTGAGGCAAGGGTATAATTGACAATCATATTGTACAAATAGTGCAAAACTAAATTCTTTTGGTTATATAAACAACCAGAAGAGGTGATTAGACACGATATGGTGCTGCTTTAATTTATTGAGGACATGACCCTTTATAAGAGATTGTGGAGGTCGAGGATTAAGGTAGAAGATAGTAGGTAGTTTATAGTTATTCACTGATAGTTTTAATAGTAAGCATGTCGCTTCATATTCTTAATTTTCTATTACGTTATGTGGTTGTGTTCACCTCAGGCATTGTATTCCTTGATGCTATTATTTGATACTACTTATCTTTTATCCTCCATCCCCCCTCCCACCCCCCACCCCACCCCTTCTTTTCTCGTCCTCCATTGCTTTTCATTTCTTCTTCTTGTCCTTCCTAAGCTGAGGGTTTATTGGAAATATACTCTCTACCTGCATTAGGTAGGGGTAAGGTCTGCATACATACTACCCTTCCCGAGCACTTTCTGTTGGGATCAAACTGGTTTGTTGTTATTGTTGTTATAAACAACCAAGAGTCATATGTTACTGTTTGATTGGACACGAAATTTAAAAAAGAAAAAAAATACTTCTGAAATTTTGTGTTCTCAAATATGTTATGATATTTCTATAGCTATAAAATTGTATCATTAAGAATAAAATGAACAATTTAAAGTTAATTTATTTATAAATGCATCATTCTTTATTAAACAGGGAGTAAAAAGGAAAGAATTTACATACTTGGGAGATAGGTAGGTTCTCTTCTTTGGAGCTAGCAAAGCCATGAACAATAATGATCTTATACTTAGCATTCTCCTTGGCAATACCTCTCTCTTTGTAGGCCAAATATCTCCCATCTCTTAGTTGGATCCTTGGTGAAGTCACAGGAGGACCATTTAATGAGCCGCAAATTTTTGGAGGGGGAGGTTTAATTAATGCCAAATATGCCCATCCAAAAATTCCAATTATTGCTGCTGCAATTATTTGTAAAATTAGCACTGAAAAAGAGGGAAAATCAGAGAAGAACATTAGTAATGGGCAGGTACCAATGTTATTAAAGGCGAAAAGCGCAAAAAATCTCTAATGTTGGTTGGGGCTTTAAAAGTAAGGGCAATAAAACATAGTCTTTAATGAAAAAGGGCGTAACTAGAGAAAATAAAAATATATATTTGTAATACAAGTCTAATCATTATAAGCATGAATAAAAAATATATGAATAAATAAATGAAAAAAATATGATAAATTGAAATATCAATAGTTTAACGTCGTCTTTTTAGGATTACACTCATTTGCAAGGGAAAGTATGCCTTAGAATCTTGATATGACACTAAAGCTCCCACAAAGCGAGGTGAATCACTCAACATGTGTTGACCTCGCTTCAAGGCTTAAGCGCAACTTTAACAACACTGGCAGGTACGGATGTACGATTATCGAATCGTATCACCCGACACCGCTTCATCGGAAAATTTTATTAAATATATATTTATTAATACTATACGGAAAGGTTAAGTAGGACAAAATAACACCACTTAACATAAATTATGTTTTGGTTATTGGTTTTGTGCTTGATTTTGGTGTAAGGGTCAAAGATCCAAAACCTCAACTAGCACATTTTTCTTTTGCAAATATTTGAGAGATCCTTTATGGTTAAAATTTGTGATGAAGTGAAATTGAACTTAGGACCTTTGGTAACTTAGACTGAACAAAATTAATAAACTAAGGTTATTTCTTGTATAAAAGTATGATAATCAAAATTATATTTCAGTTCTCCTATAATTCGATACCACTTACAAAAATTTCAGTATACACTCTTAATAAAGGAAATAGGAAGAAATTAACCTAAGGTAAAGAATAGCAATGAGCAAATAAAATTTCAGAAAGGATGGAATACAATGCTACACATTCTCAATTTCCTTCATTTATTTTAGTTTGATTTGACATAAAGTTTAATAAAGAAAACAAATTAAATCTTATATGTCAATATTTTTAAAGGATTCAATATAAGAACAAAGACTAATCAATTGACAATTCCACCTAAATTACAAATTAACTGCCCTTCGATATAAATCCTCTCTATCCATTATGCTCATTCAAGTTCCACATTCAACAGATTTATTTAAAGTTATACTATTTTTATGTTGAAGGGAGCCTTTGAGCAAATAGTAAAATTATTTTCGTGTGATTTATAGGTCACGGGTTGGAGCGATAGAAACAGACATTAATACTTGTGTTAGGGTTGGTTGTCTATATTACGATGCGATCCTTACCCGTTCCTGCATACAAGCGGGATACTTTGTGCACCGGCTGCACTTAGACTATTCCTGTATTGGCTGTCAACCCCCACAATAGCAACCTCGTTTTGGATCAGTTGCACTTTAAGTAGGAATTTGGGCATAAAAATTACTCTACGAAAGTAGTATTTGGATTTAAATTGCAAAATAGTATTTGAAATTTAAAATTATATATGGACATACATTTCGCTTAAAAAAATATTGAAATTTTATGAGTGCGAAAAAAAAAATCCATAAAACTTAAAAATTTTGATTTTTGAAAAACTCATTTTTCGAAAAATCTCCAAAAACTAATAAATTTTCGTAGACTTAGGTGTTTTTGAAAAAGATTTCCGGAAAAAAAGAAAAATAAAATCTATGGACAAACGAATCCTAAAATTAACGATCAATTATATTTAGGTAGTGAAGATAAGTATTAGAAACTGTAAGAAGAAACTAGGCAAACAAATATAAGTGCAGAAAAAAAGATGGTAGTATAACTTACTTGGATTTCCTGGTATGAGTTCTAATTGATTCTACTGCTATTTTTCATTACTCATTGATATCTTTGGTAGAAAAAATGTATATTGACGTGTAGGAATCAGTGTCACACTTCTGCTATATATATATATATATGCTGGTGCACATAGCAATTAATCACGTTTGCGATGGCGCAATCAATGACCGCCTAATTATGCAGGCCGCAAGAGAAGTTTTATGGTGTGTCTCACATAATTTATATTAATTATGTGTCATGATCCGGATTTTTCACTATCGGAATCGTGATGACAACTACTCGTGGTAGTTAGGCAAGCCAACTTACCTACCGTTTTCATTAGTAAAACCATTATGTTGACAATTTATAGCATCAGTAATCATAACAACATAACTGCGAAAGTCTAATTTATAAGTTTGAAATAAATACGGAATAATCAACAATATTCTCTACCTAAGATTTGGTTCACATACTCACGAACCACTAAGAATAAACTAAATACAAAGGTCTGAAAGAAATATAACAACTGTGTGTCTCTAAACAATGAGGCAACAGTGAAAATGAAAGCATAAGAAGAGACGCCGAGCCTGCAGATGCCTGGCAAGGCTACCTCAATCTCGTAGATCAAAGAATCTGCTCCCGAACTACTGCTGTTGCTGCTGCTTGAAACCTGGACCTGTGCAAAAATGCACAGAAGTGTAGTATCAGCACAATCGACCCCATGTGCTGATAAGTGTCTAGCCTAACTCCGGCGAAGTAGTGACGAGGCTAGACTGGACAACACATAAACCTGTGAAGTTATAAATATACAGCGGAAATCGAATACCAAGTAATTAACAACATGGGAGGGGGAACATGCTCTGGGGAAATACAAATTAACATAAATCCAGAGTAACAACCAAAACAGCTTAAATCCATAACAAAACAAGAAATCAATATTCAGACACCAACACATGACATCAACAACTGTTGCGGCGTGCAACCCGCTCCATAATTTACCTTTGTTGTGACGTGCAACCCGATCCATAAATACCACAGTTGCGGCGTGCAACCTGACCCATACCATTTATTAGGTATCATTGTTGCGACGCGTAACCCGATCATCATATATCATTTTTATGGCGTGCAACCCGCTCCTCAATTATTTAACAACCCGAGTCCCTAAACATCAGTCATAATTAAGGGATACAAAACAAGAAAATACATGGCAAACATCCCGACAAGGGAAAGAATCTAACGTTTCCTGCTCCTTACTTTTCTTATCTTATAATTCACTTTACCATTTTGAGCCAACGCTCCACGGAATCGAATAATAATTTTCTGTTCACACGTTATTCACAACATATAGAAATCCTCCTATAAACATGGAATTCACATCCATCTCATGATAATCACATTATGTGGACTCACGGTCATGCTAGATACTAATGTATAGATACTCGTCACCATGCCTATACATTATACTCGATCACATAGCAATTAGCAACAAGACTCAACTCATATTCTCTCAAGCTAGGGTTAAACCAAACACTTACCTCAAAGCCTTGAAATCCACTTAATAATCAACTATTGCTTTACCTCATGGTTCCACCTCCAATTCGCTCGAAATCTAATCACAAATTGTTCAATTATTTTAATAACTCTATATGAACCAATGTGAATGCATAAAAATGATTTTCCCAAGTTTTACTAAAAAATTACCAAAACACCGCCGGGTTTACGTGGTCGAAACCCGATGTTCGAATCAAAACAAAATTACCCATTCCCCCATGAACACATATATGTGATTTGTTTTGGAATCGGACCCCAAATTGTGGTCCAAAACTCCCAAATTTAGGAACCCTAGTTCTACCCTAAATTCTCAAATTTTCCCATTAAAATCTTTGTTTTGAAGTTGAAATTATGTTTCAAGATGTTAAGGAGTAAAGAAAATAAATTATAAATCACTTACCAATCGTTTTAAAGAAGAAAAATTATTTGGAAAATCGCCTCTTATGTTTTGAGTTTTGAAAAGGTGTAAAATAGGTGAAAATCTCGAAAATATATACTTTACTGAAGGCTAGGACCGCACAAAAATGCCATGCCGCCGCGCCGAAAAGGGGAAGAAAATTGACTCTCTAACCTACCCAGCGCGGACCGCACCGTTTTGGTGCGCGACCGTGCTGGTCGAACTCAAACCATGGGCCTCATTGAACTTCGCCATACAGACCGCGTGGCTTAGCGTGGACCGCACTAATTTGGTACGCTGCCGCGCTGGTTGAACTTAAACCAATGACTCTCTGAACCAGTCCACACGGACCGCGCAGAAATGCACTGCCGGATTCGTGGGACCTGCTACACTACCACATCTGATATTTTAAGCCTAAGGCCTCCCGGGACCTACACAAAACTCACCCGAGCCCTCAGGGCTCCAAACTAAACATACACATAACTCCAAAAACATCCTACGGACTCATCCATGCGATCAAATCGCACAAACACATCATAATTTATCAAATTAGGTCTCAAGACATATGATTCCCTTCCAATTTCCATGAAACATCAATTTTACAGTTTCTAGCTCAAAACACGTCAAATGACGTCCAAGTTTAACCAAACTTTACAGTAATCACTTAAACCATATATAAGATATGTACCGAGTGTCGGAACCAAAATACGAGCCCGATACCACAATCTTTTAATAAATTTTCATTTTTGTTTTCCTTAACAAATTAAGAAAAACAATTCACAGAAAAATTCTTTGCTCGGGCTCTAGACCTCAAAATTCGACTCCGGGTACATACCCGAGTCCCATATTTTACTACGGACCTTCTGGGACTGTCCAATCTCAAGTCCGGTCCATTTACCAAAAATATTGACCAAAGTCAACTTTAATCATATTAATATCAAAAGTTTTCAAACCATTTCATAAAATTCACGTATTTCAACAAAACAACTTTCCAATTACGCGTGTAGACTGTACACGCAAATTGAGGCAAGTATAAATGAGATTTTCAAGACCTCGAAAGAACGGGGTGGATCAGGAAACAGGTGATGACCCTTTGGGTCGTCACATCCTCCACCCCTAAATTAGTTTTTCGAACAGACAAGAGAGAGAAGTACTTGTGTCGGGGAACAGATAAGGATAATGGATCCGCATATCAGAGTCGGACTCCCAGGTTGAGGCCTCAGAGGGTTGACCTCTCTACTGAACACGAACAGAGGGAAAACTCCTAGATCTCAACTGACGAACCTGCCTGTCTAGAATAATTACCGACTCCTCCTCATAAGATAAATCCTTGTCCAACTGGATAGTGTTGAAGTCTAACACATGCGTAGGATTGTCGTGATACCTCCGAAGCATACACACATGGAAAATTGGATGCACGGCTGATAAGTCAGGTGGCAATGCAAGTCTATAAGCTACCTCTCACACTCGATCAAGAATCTTAAACGGACCAATGTACCTAGGGCTAAGCTTTCCCTTCTTTCTGAACCTCATCACGCCTTTCATCGGCGACACCGGAGCAATACCCGTTCACCAACCATAAAATCTGCACCTCGAACCTTACGGTCAGCATAGCTCTTCTGCCTAGACTGATCTGAATGCAACATCTCCTGTATAATCTTGACAGTATCTAAGGCCTCCTGAACTAAGTCAGTATCCAACAACCAAGCCTCTCTCGGCTCAAACCATCCGACTAGAGACCGACATCGCCTACCATACAATGCCTCGTATAGAGCCATCTGAATGTTGTATTGGTGGCTGTTGTTATAGGCAAACTCTGCTAAAAGCTAAAACTGGTCCCACGAGCCTCCAAAATAAATGACACAAGCTCAAATCATATCCTCCAAAATCTGAATAGTCCGTTCGGACTGATCGTCCGTCTGAGGATGGAAGGCTATGCTCAACTGAACCTAGGTGCCGAACTCTTGCAGGACCGCTCTCCAGAAGCGCGAAGTAAACTGCGTGAATAATCTCCCGGATATAAATCTCAGCTAACGGATGAATATGAGACTGTTACTGGAATGAAATGCTCTGACTTGGTCAGCCTATCAACAATGACCCAAATAGCATCAAACTTCTTCCGAGTCAACGAGAGTCTAGTAATGAAATCCATGGTAATCCTCTCCCACTTCCACTCAGGAAGCTCAATCTTCTGAAACAAACCACCAGGTCTCTGATGCTCGTACTTGACCTGCTGACATTTCAAACACCGAGCGACATATGCAATAGTATCCTTTTTCATCGTACGCCTCCAATAATGCTGCCGCAAGTCTTGATACATCTTTGCGGCGCCACGGTGAATAGAATACCGAGAACTCTGGGCCTTCGCTAAGATTAACACTCGAATCCCATCAACATCGGGCACACAAACTCGCCCCTGCAATCTCAACACCCCGTCATCACCTATGGTTACCTTCGTGGCACCTCCACACTGCACCGTGTCTCTTAGGACACACAAATGAGGATCATCAAACCGCCGAACATGGATATGCTCCAATAAAGAAGAACGAGCGACCGTACAAGCCAACACTTTGCTAGGTACAGAAATATCTAATCTCACAAGTCATTTGGCCAAGGCCTTAACATCTAAAGCAAGCGGTCTCTGGCTGACCGGAATATAAGCAAGACTACCCATGCTGGCAGACTTTCGCATCGGCCACCACATTGGTCTTACCTGGGTGATAAAAGATTGTAACATCATAGTCTTTCAACAACTCTAGCCATCTCCTCTGCCGCACATTCAACTCCTTTTGCTTGAACAAGTACTGAATGCTCTTGTGATCTGTGTATACCTCACACGCCACACCATATAGATAATGCCTCCAAATTTTCAAAGCATGAACAACCGCTGCAACTCTAGGTCATGAATTTGTCCATGCTAATAACACATCATATTTTTTTTTCGACAGGAAAAGCTAAAGAGCAAAAGTGTTTTCAACAACCTTTGTAGCAGACTTCCTTGTGGCTTTTAGTAAATGGGATTTTGATCCTTTGACGCTTAGCAATCCTTTTCCTCAAAATTTTGTTCATATAGTGAAGACAAATTTATTAATTTGAAACTACAAAGACATGTCTCGGAAGATTCAATATCATGAAGTTCCTGATGGCGGACATTTGTTGATTTATGATACTATAATCTGTGAAGCCATCTTAAACTCTCTTTTCCTTTTGAGAGAACACACCACTCTATTAACCTAATTTTACTTAGTGAGCTTCATGATAAATGTTAGGTGCACATTCATTTATCATTGTGTAAGAAAAAAACTTTTCAGAGACTCAAACAAGTTTGGACAGTGAAAAAGGGGTGTTACATTAAGGGGGTTTGACACAGTTACTCACAAAAATAAAACTATTTGCCCTTGTCTATCCATTTATTTTTCTACCCATAAACTAATTACGTTTCCTACTCATAGTAGTTTTTGTAGAGAATTTTTCTTTATTCTCTAATTCTTTTTTATTTCAATGCTTCTTTTCTTCTTCTTTTTCTTTTTCTTTTTACTTTTCTGCTTTTCTTTTTTCTCGTTTTCTTCCATTTTTTTCTTTTCTAATTTCATTTAGTTTTTTCTTATATTCTTTTTCTCTTCATAATCTAATTTTATTTACTATTTTTATTATTTTTTATCATTTTTTTATACAATAAGAAAAATAATTAATATAGTAAATATTTGTTCACCTTTTTTTAATATAACTAATATAATATACCTTTTATTTTATTTTTCTTTCTCATTTTTTAAATTAAATTAGTAAACTGAAATATATCAGTTGTCACTTGATCTAATGCACTGAATATCACATTGATTACTGTTGAACACCATAAATTACATAATTAGATTTTAAGAATCAACACGTGATTGTCATGAAACCTTGATCTCCTTCCCTATAAATATCAATACACACTCTATCATTAGCAGTAATACAACCAGTTGTAGAGCAAGAAAACATAATCTACAGCAATCAAATCTCCATATATACTAGTTAGAATAAAAATGATATAAAATATTAAAAAATAGAACAAAAGTATAAGTAGCGAAAAAGACTTCTAGTAACATGTGATACCAATATGGTATATATGTATACCAACAGAGCATATGATTTCTCTAGAATATTGCTACAATTATCTGCGACTATACTACTCTACCAAAACATTAAAGGACGCAATAAAAGTATGAGAAAATTACATGCTCATATTGCTAGTTAAATATTCGCAAAATAACTTGCTCATTTCGTATACTAAGAGGGTATATAGTTGTATGAGGTCGTTCCAACAATTGCTATAATTATAAAAACTATTAATACACATAATTTATGTCCATCAGCACCCAAAAGTCCCAGCATTATTGCAACTCATGTTGATATAAGTAATTTCATAATAAAACTCACTTAAAATGCACAAGTGAACTTCCAGAAGGTAATATAAGCAATATTTAACAGCATCCACTTTGAAAAACAAGAAATCTTCAAAAGGTAATATAAGCAATATTTACCAGCATTCACTTTGAAAAACAAGAAATCTTCAAAAATAAAATTGAGCTTTAAGCCCAACAATGGTGGATATACAAATACACATAAGTGTTCAAATGGTTATAGATTTAATTTGGATGGCTAAATTAAATATTCGCACATATTTAGAGGGTTGTCTATGCATTTGATCTTTTTAAAACTCTAAATTATCACTGATAAATTAAAATAAAAAATCAGCATAGCTACTAAATATAGAGAAATCCTACGTTGAAACTTTTTTATAAAATAACAAAGGGGACATAAAAGTTTGGATACACAGCCCGCGAACCGTATTAGTCTACCCAATGAGTTTCAGTTGCCGGATAAGACAATGACACGGTGATAAAGATTTATGTAATGTAATATAGCGAGCAAATTAAAGTGAACATGGAATAAATTTACACCAAGACGAAAAGATTATTGATTATTGCATTCATTTTTTTGTTTTTTTTAATAATTTTCACACAAAGTAAAGAAAAAAAGATCATTTTTACAGTTTTCTCAAACATAGTGTGTTTGACAGCACAAGTGAAAAAGGAATACAACTTCATTATATAAAATTGTTCAGATTATAAGCCACTTTTTCTTGGTGGCTTTTCAATCTTAAGAAAAACTTAACTAGGGGAACCTCGTAGCAATAGTAAAATTATTTTTGTGTGACCTATAGATCACAGGTTCGAGCCTACATCATACTCCTAAAAGTGTGGCCCTTCCTTGAACTATGCGTGAACGTGGGATGCTACATGTAATATGAAAACTCTAGTAAAGTACATCTTCATATTAATCACAACGAAACATATCATGAAAAATACATATAAAAGAAAAGCAGTTGCAAGTGAAAAGGAAGTGTTTTGTTGGGGTTATGAGTTTCTGCAGATATAAGAAGTCAATAATTTACATATTTTTTTACATGTTTATCAATTCAATTATTTAATCAGATTATCCTTTTTTCTCTAGTCTTACCTAATAGCGGATAACTAAATTCTACAATTCTTTGCTCAACCTAATAGATTGTTAGAATCCGACTTCTGATATTTGAAATTAGATGGAACAAGCCCTCAAAGATAGAAACTTGGAAATTAAACTGAGTGATACAAATGAACTTGAAAAGTACTTGGAGTTTTTGCCCTTTCATGGTCGTTTGGTTGAGTTATGCTGGATTAATGACGTTCAGATTAGTTATATTGAGAACGGTTATTTCTGTATTATTTCTTATTTAGTGTGTTATATTAATTTTGGTATTGTCAATTTTATTGCTTTATTTCGGGATAACTTATTTTGAGATTACTATTCCACCATATGCAAATATAAGTTATTTCAGGATTAGTAACCAAACTAGGAATAAGACGTTATAAAATTTTATCCCATAATTATTTTTGCTGTCAGGAATTTAGTGCCCAAAATTAGGCACTTAATTGCTAGTCAAAATCAGCCAGCAAATGTCGGCCAGAAGCCACCTAATCTAGACAATTTTGACAATTAAATGCCTCTCAATTTTAAGGTTGACTAAATTACCAATACTAGGAAAGAAATTTGGTACCAGCAATAAATGTACATATTTTGCGCCCGTGTGGAAAAGTTTAATTGGTTGGATGATTGTTATATATTGTATTGTATTGTATTGTTATTTTAAATATAATATTTGTTTTGATTGTTAGTTTAATTTTATTATATCGTATCGTTAAATCTATTGTTACGTTACGACAAAAAGTGTCACTTTATAGAACAACAGATTTGGTGTGTCAGCATTGTTACCTTACTTTTTCTCTCATCTTGCCCTTTCTTATTATTAAATAATCATATTTTTTTAATAATATTGCAAGTTTATTTTTCATATTGTTGGTGTGTGAGATCATGAAATGACGGCAAATAATACAATCTATCCAAACATTATAATTATCAAACAATGCAATACAATACAATATTATACATTATGAAACAACATGTAACAACCATGCAAACAAGTTGTAAGGTTGATAGTAGTTTTGTGCCATTGGCAACAGAAGGGAAGAACAAGCTTAAAGAATAAAGACAATTAACTTTGTAGTCATTGCAGCTTATCCAATGTTACTTCGGCAATTAGACTTCCAGCTTTTAGAAACAATCAAAATTTGGACAAAACAATCAAAAATGTTATAGTTTAAGTAGGTGTTTTTCATTCCAATGAAACAAAGGGGTGTCCTTTTCGGATCCCAAAAGGTTAAGGGGGATATTCTAGCATTTAGTTCAAATAACAACAACATATCCATTATATTTTCACAAGAGGAATCTGAGGACCTTATGTGTACCTTCTGCAAGTAGAGAGGCTGTAGAACCGAAATTTTCCGGTTTCTAACTTTCTGTTACCTTGAAACTAACCAAAATGCAAGGTGTTCGGAAGACTTTTGTCAATGGGACAGCACACACAACATTTGACAAACCGTTATCTTTTTTTTTCTTCATATGCTCAGATGGTAGAGCAGGCAGGCAGAGATCCATTTATACGAGACGACAACAAAAGATTCACTTTGATATGAAACCATATATTGGGAAATAGTTAATTTGGGTAAATAAATACTACTCCCTCCATTTTATTTTATATGGCGGAGTTTGATTGGGCATAAAGTTTAACAAGTAAAACAGACTTTTGGCACATCATCAAAGTACCCTTTGAACTTGTTGTTTCAAACATATCATGACACTTCTATAATTATAAGACCATGAAATATTTTCCCCTATCGTGAAAATGTCCTCTATTCGGATAGTTCTTGGTTTAACTGCCAGTCTTGATTTGGAGATTGAGCAGATGGATGTGAAGACTGTTTTTCTTCACGATGACTTAGAAGAGGAGATCTATATTGAACAACTTGAGGGCTTCAAGGTAAAAGGTAAAGAAAATCTTGTATGCAATCTTAAGAAGAGTCTATATGGATTGAAGCAAGATCCCAGACAATGGTATAAGAAGTTTGAGTCTGTTATGGGGGAGTAAGGCTGCAAGAAGACTTCTTCAGATCACTGTATGTTTTTACAATGATTTCCTGATGATAACTTTATCATCCTCTTGCTATATATGGATGATATGTTGATTGTGGGCAGAAATGCTTCTAAGATTGATGAGTTGAAGAAATAATTGAATAAGTCTTTTTCAATGAAAGACTTGGGTCATGCTAAGCAGATTTTGGGCATGAGAATTACTCGTTTGAGAAACGAAAAGAAGTTTTACGTGTCACATGAGAAGTACATAGAACGTGTACTCGAGAGTTTCTATATGAAAAGTGCTAAGTTGGTTCGCACACCCCTTCTTGGTCATCTTTAGTTAAGCAAGAAGATGTCTCCTAGAACAACGGAGGAAAAAGAGAGAATGACCAAGATTCCTCATTCCTCTGCCGTCGGAAGTTTGATGTACGCAATGGTATGCACTCGACCATATATTGCGTATGCATTGGTATTGTTAGCAGATTTCTCGAAAATCCAGGAAAAGAGCATTGAGAAGTTGTAAAGTGGATACTCAGGTATCTAAGAGGAAGCTCGCATGAATTCTTATGTTTTGTAGGATCAAATCCAATTTTGAAGGGCTATACAGATTCAGATATGGCAGGTGACCTTGATAATTGAAAATCCACTACTAGATATTTGTTTACTTTTTCAGGGGGAGCTATATTATGGCAATTTGTGACGACCCGGCACGTCATCGCGGGAATTACCATCCCATTACCTTGCATTTATATGTTTATTTATTTTATATCAGTGTTAGAGTCTATCGAGTGAGTTAAGAGTGAATTGGATTGAAAATGAGGCATATAGCCTTTTTTAAGGAAACTTGAATATGAAAAGTGAACCTGGAGTTGACTATTTAGTTAGAATGCTCGGAATCGGATTTTGATGATTTAGTTAGTTCCGGGAGGTGATTTGTGACTTAGGGGAGCGATCGGAATTGAATTCGGAGGTCCGGTGTAGAAATAGGCTTGAATTGGCTAAGGTTGAATTTTGGCGAAATCCGAACAGTAGGTGAAATTTTGATTCAGGGGTCGGAATAGAATTCCAACAATTTTTGTAGCTTCGTCATGTGATTTTGGATATGTCCACAAAATTTCAGGTCGTTCGGACGTCGTTTGGTCGGGTTTTTGATTGGATGTTAGTTTCGGAAGTTTTGAAGAAACCTAGGCTTGAATCCGTGTGAAAATGGTGATTTTGATGTTTAGGATGGTATTTTTATGATTGGAACAATTTCGTATCTTGTTTTGGAGTATGTTGGTGGGTTTCGTTGGGGTCCAGGGGACCTCGGGATGAATCCGGACCATCATCCGACATTTTTGAACTTGAAGAATCTGCAGAAAAATTGTAGAAATTGTGCAGAAGATTAAGCCTTCGCGTTCGCGAGGCAAGGCCCGCGTTCGCGTAGGCCGGGTTCAGTAGTGCATCGCGTTCGCGAGGATGGGTTCGCATTCGCTTAAGGGGAAATCTGGGAAGCATCGCGTTCGCGAGGGTGAAGGTCACGTTCGCGTATGAGGAATTTATGATGCATCGCGTTGGCGTGGATTGGGGCCGCGTTCGCGTAGAAGGATTTCCCGGACAGCTGAGGTAATGTGCATCGCAAACGCATGGGGCATGTCGCATTCGCGAATGGTAAGTTGTCCAGTGCATCGCGGACGCGTGGCAGGTAACGCGAACGTGAAGAGTAAATTTGTCTGGCAGTGAATTAAATTCCTGACGCAGACCAGTCGCGATTTTTATTGTTAAAACCTCCATTTTTGAGTTCTAGAGAGAGAGACTCAAGGGAGATTGCTGGGAAATCATCGGGTGTTCGTCGGAGGTAAGTTTTGTAGCTTAATTACAACATTTTATCATGAAATTCTTGGTTATTTCTCTGTAAATGGAAGATTAAAGGTGGGATTTAGCCCTAGGCCTAAAATTGTAGAAAATCACTTATTTGAGTGGGCAAACGAAGTCCGATTTTGATAACTTTTATATGCCTAGACTCGTATTGCGACGAGGGTTCCGAATATGTGACTTTCGTAATTTTTCGAGAAGTGTACCAAAAGTCGGGTTTTGACAACTTTGTGGATTTTGGTGTAAATTGAGTTGTTTTGACTAGGTGTCATCCCATTGGCCTAATTTGATGTGTTTCTACTATATTTGATCAGATTCTATGCGTGCGGAGCTTGATTCTCATCGCAAGGGCATCACGGACTAGTCGTCGAGCCGTATTGAGGTGAGTAATAGATGTGGGTGATGACCAGCGGGTTCGAAACCCCGGTATACCACTTTGTGACGTTGTATAGCGGCGAGACACGTACTCTCTTGTGAGTGCGGGGTCGATTGTGATTTGGGGACTATGACTTAGTCCGACCTGTTGATACTGTATAATGATATTGGCTATCCTTGAGCCGTCGAACCTCCTTCTCGGACGGTTGCATATTATATTGTGATATTGGCTACTCTTGAGCCGTTGAACCTCCTTCTCGGATGGTTGAGTACATTTATGGGCTGTGAGCTAGTTATTGGGATCCTGCGAGGATCGTTATCATTGTCCTGTGATATTGACATGCTAGTTTTACTACCAGTCCGTAGCTATTACTGTTATCATGATATTTCCAATCTCTGGAACTTGACATTTACTGTTTTCAAATGAAAAATGATAAAAGAGTTTTCAAAACTACTTTTGAGTCTGCGAGGTTGCATTTGCATATTAGCTGACTGGTAGTGGATCGGGCTGCGCGTCACATCGTATATTCATGATATTGTGCTTGGGCTGTAGGAGCCCCTCCGGAGTCTGAACCCCCACAGTGAGCACATGTACCCAAATTGGATCGGGCTACGCGGCTGTAGCGGTCATTTCATGCATTGCATTGCATTTAGCTACATCTGCTAGCTGTTATACTGTGTTGTTGATATTGTCGGTTCTCTACTATTGATATTGAACTGTTACAGGGCATTGGTTACGACTTTACATAGTGCTTTATTGTGGATTTCTTATCTACGCTGGCTTACCCCTGTTTATTACCACTAAGTCTGGCAGTACTCATTTTACTCCCTGCACCTTGTGTGCAGATCCAGGTACCTCTCAGCAGTCCCGATCCGGTAGCTGTTCGAGGCGACTTCTGTAGGATATTCGTGGTAGCTGCAGAGTCCGCAGGATCTGATATTCCTTTCTACTGTCTTTTGATTCTGTATTTACTATTTCTTTCCGCACTTGGTATCATGTAAACTATTATTACACTCATGTTATCTGTAGAGTCCCATGATTCTTGACCCCTCGGTCTTTGGGGAGTTGTACTGTTTTGGGACTTGGTTCCCTGTTTTGATATTTCTGTCACTATTGAATTATTCTGTTATGCTTAAATTGGATAAAGTGAGCTCCTAGCTCCGTGAATATTGTTATTTGGGTCGGGCTGGCCTGGCAGTGTGCTGGGCGCCATCACGATCGTGTTTGGGGTCGTGACACAATCGAAGTTGCAGAAGTGTGTCACACTATCTACAACAGAAGCAGAGTATATTGCGGCTACTGAAGCTGGAAAAGAGATGATATGGCTCAAGAGATTTCTTTAAGAACTTAGATTGTGACAGATGGAGTATGGTGACTATTGCGACAGTCAAAGTGCAATAGATCTAACAAAAAACTTCATGTACCATGCGATAACAAAATACATCGATGTCATATATCATTGGATTCGTGAGAAAGTGGAGAACGAATAACTTCAAGTCAAAAAGATTCACACGAGTGAAAAACGTACAGATATGATGACCAAGGTGGTACCAAGAGAGAAGTTCGAGCTATGCAAAGAACTTGTCAACATGCACTCAGACTAGAAGACATTGCTACCTCCTCTAGATGAATGAGACTGAAGGGGGAGATTGATATGGTGTCCATCCCATTCAAATGATTTGGTAGCCAATATTATTGACATGGTTTGATTTGGTAGCCAACCTCGTTGAATTGGACAAATATTGGTAGCCAATTTTATTACCGTGGTTTGGTTGGTAGCCAACCTTGTTGAATTTGTAGAAAGGGTGTAGAAATTGTCAAATATTGTAGTTTTGGCTATAAAAGGAGAGCTTCAACTCTCATTTTTACACACCAACAAAGAGAGAAAAGAGAGAGTAAGGTATTCCATAAACTATAAGAAAATTATTTGTGAAGAAAAACAGAGTGTGAGAGATATTGTAGTGAGGTGGAAAAAGCAAAGGAGTGGTTACTTCTTTTGAGGGTGTAGTGGTCTTAGGAGTATTTTTACTCGTTACATAGTGTGTTTGACAGCACAAGTGAAAAAGGAATACAACTTCATTATATAAAAATGTTCAGATTATAAGCCACTTTTTCTTGGTGGCTTTTCAATCTTAAGAAAAACTTGGGAACCTCGTAGCAATAGTAAAATTATTTTTGTGTGACCTATAGATCACATGTTCGAGCCTACATCATACTCCTAAAAGTGTGGCCCTTCCTTGAACTATGCGTGAACGTAGGATGCTACATGTAATATGAAAACTCTAGTAAAGTACATCTTCATATTAATCACAATGAAACATATCATGAAAAATACATATAAAAGAAAAGCAGTTGCAAGTGAAAAGGAAGTGTTTTGTTGGGGTTATGAGTTTCTGCAGATATAAGAAGTCAATAATTTACATATTTTTTTACATGTTTATCAATTCAATTATTTAATCAGATTATCCTTTTTTCTCTAGTCTTACCTAATAGCGGATAACTAAATTCTACAATTCTTTGCTCAACCTAATAGATTGTTAGAATCCGACTTCTGATATTTGAAATTAGATGGAACAAGCCCTCAAAGATAGAAACTTGGAAATTAAACTGAGTGATACAAATGAACTTGAAAAGTACTTGGAGTTTTTGCCCTTTCATGGTCGTTTGGTTGAGTTATGCTGGATTAATGACGTTCAGATTAGTTATATTGAGAACGGTTATTTCTGTATTATTTCTTATTTAGTGTGTTATATTAATTTTGGTATTGTCAATTTTATTGCTTTATTTCGGGATAACTTATTTTGAGATTACTATTCCACCATATGCAAATATAAGTTATTTCAGGATTAGTAACCAAATTAGGAATAAGACGTTATAAAATTTTATCCCATAATTATTTTTGCTGTCAGGAATTTAGTGCCCAAAATTAGGCACTTAATTGCTAGTCAAAATCAGCCAGCAAATGTCGGCCAGAAGCCACCTAATCTAGACAATTTTGACAATTAAATGCCTCTCAATTTTAAGGTTGACTAAATTACCAATACTAGGAAAGAAATTTGGTACCAGCAATAAATGTACATATTTTGCGCCCGTGTGGAAAAGTTTAATTGGTTGGATGATTGTTATATATTGTATTGTATTGTATTGTTATTTTAAATATAATATTTGTTTTGATTGTTAGTTTAATTTTGTTATATCGTATCGTTAAATCTATTGTTACGTTACGACAAAAAGTGTCACTTTATAGAACAACAGATTTGGTGTGTCAGCATTGTTACCTTACTTTTTCTCTCATCTTGCCCTTTCTTATTATTAAATAATCATATTTTTTTAATAATATTGCAAGTTTATTTTTCATATTGTTGGTGTGTGAGATCATGAAATGACGACAAATAATACAATCTATCCAAACATTATAATTATCAAACAATGCAGTACAATATAATATTATACATTATGAAACAATATGTAACAACCATGCAAATAAGTTGTAAGGTTGATAGTAGTTTTGTGCCATTGGCAACAGAAGGGAAGAACAAGCTTAAAGAATAAAGACAATTAACTTTGTAGTCATTGCAGCTTATCCAATGTTACTTCGGCAATTAGACTTCCAGCTTTTAGAAACAACCAAAATTTGGACAAAACAATCAAAAATGTTATAGTTTAAGTAGGTGTTTTTCATTCCAATGAAACAAAGGGGTGTCCTTTTCGGATCCCAAAAGGTTAAGGGGGATATTCTAGCATTTAGTTCAAATAACAACAATATATCCATTATATTTTCACAAGAGGAATCTGAGGACCTTATGTGTACCTTCTGCAAGTAGAGAGGTTGTAGAACCGAAATTTTTCGGTTTCTAACTTTCTGTTACCTTGAAACTAACCAAAATGCAAGGTGTTCGGAAGACTTTTGTCAATGGGACAAGCACACACAACATTTGACAAACCGTTATCTTTTTTTTTTCTTCATATGCTCAGATGGTAGAGCAGGCAGTCAGAGATCCATTTATACGAGACGACAACAAAAGATTCACTTTGATATGAAACCATATATTGGGAAATAGTTAATTTGGGTAAATAAATACTACTCCCTCCATTTTATTTTATATGGCGGAGTTTGATTGGGCATAAAGTTTAACAAGTAAAACAGACTTTTGGCACATCATCAAAGTACCCTTTGAACTTGTTGTTTCAAACATATCATGACACTTCTACAATTATAAGACCATGAAATATTTTCCCCTATCGTGAAAATGTCCTCTATTCGGATAGCTCTTGGTTTAACTGCTAGTCTTGATTTGGAGATTGAGCAGATGGATGTGAAGACTTCTTTTCTTCACGATGACTTAGAAGAGGAGATCTATATTGAACAACTTGAGGGCTTCAAGGTAAAAGGTAAAGAAAATCTTGTATGCAAACTTAAGAAGAGTCTATATGGATTGAAGCAAGATCCCAGACAATGGTATAAGAAGTTTGAGTCTGTTATGGGGGAGTAAGGCTGCAAGAAGACTTCTTCAGATCACTGTATGTTTTTACAATGATTTCCTGATGATAACTTTATCATCCTCTTGCTATATATGGATGATATGTTGATTGTGGGCAGAAATGCTTCTAAGATTGATGAGTTGAAGAAATAATTGAATAAGTCTTTTTCAATGAAAGACTTGGTTCATGCTAAGCAGATTTTGGGCATGAGAATTACGCGTTTGAGAAACGAAAAGAAGTTTTACGTGTCACATGAGAAGTACATAGAACGTGTACTCGAGAGTTTCTATTTGAAAAGTGCTAAGTTGGTTCGCACACCCCTTCTTGGTCATCTTTAGTTAAGCAAGAAGATGTCTCCTAGAACAACGGAGGAAAAAGAGAGAATGACCAAGATTCCTCATTCCTCTGCCGTCGGAAGTTTGATGTACGCAATGGTATGCACTCGACCATATATTGCGCATGCATTGGTATTGTTAGCAGATTTCTCGAAAATCCAGGAAAAGAGCATTGAGAAGCTGTAAAGTGGATACTCAGGTATCTAAGAGGAAGCTCGCATGAATTCTTATGTTTTGTAGGATCAAATCCAATTTTGAAGGGCTATACAGATTCAGATATGGCAGGTGACCTTGATAATTGAAAATCCACTACTAGATATTTGTTTACTTTTTCAGGGGGAGCTATATTATGGCAATTTGTGATGACCCGGCCCGTCATCGCGGGAATTAACACCCCGTTACCTTGAATTTATATGTTTATTTATTTTATATCAGTGTTAGAGTCTATCGGGGTGAGTTAAGAGTGAATTGGATTGAAAATGAGGCATATAGCCTTTTTTAAGGAAACTTGAATATGAAAAGTGAACCTGGAGTTGACTATTTAGTTAGAATGCTCGGAATCGGATTTTGATGATTCATTTAGTTCCGGGAGGTGATTTGTGACTTAGGGGAGCGATCAGAATTGAATTCGGAGGTCCGGTGTAGAAATAGGCTTGAATTCGCTAAGGTTGAATTTTGGCGAAATCCGAACAGTAGGTGAGATTTTGATTCGGGGGTCGGAATGGAATTCCGACAATTTTTGTAGCTTCGTCATGTGATTTTGGATATGTCCACAAAATTTCAGGTCGTTCGGACGTCGTTTGGTCGGGTTTTTGATTGGATGTTAGTTTCGGAAGTTTTGAAGAAACCTACGCTTGAATCCGTATGAAAATGGTGATTTTGATGTTTAGGATGGTGTTTTTATGATTGGAACAAGTTCGTATCTTGTTTTGGAGTATGTTGGTGGTTTTCGTTGGGGTCCAGGGGACCTCGGGGTGAATCCGGACCATCATCCGGCATTTTTGAACTTGAAGAATCTGCAGAAAAATTGCAGAAATTGTGCAGAAGATTAAGCCTTCGCGTTCGCGAGGCAAGGCCCGCGTTCGCGTAGGCCGGGTTCAGTAGTGCATCGCGTTCGCGAGGATGGGTTCGCATTCGCGTAAGGGGAAATCTGGGAAGCATCGCGTTCGCGAGGGTGAATGTCACGTTCGCGTATGAGGAATTTATGATGCATCGCGTTGGCGTAGATTGGGGCCGCGTTCGCGTAGAAGGATTTCCCGGACAACTGAAGTAATGTGCATCGCAAACGCATGGGGCATGTCGCATTCGCGAATGGTAAGTTGTCCAGTGCATCGCGGACGCGTGGCAGGTAACGCGAACGTGAAGAGTAAATTTGTCTGGCAGTGAATTAAATTCCTGACGCAGACCGGTCGCGATTTTTAGTGTTAAAACCTGCATTTTTGAGTTCTAGAGAGAGAGACTCAAGGGAGATTGCTGGGAAATCATCGGGTGTTCGTCGGAGGTAAGTTTTGTAGCTTAATTACAACATTTTATCATGAAATTCTTGGTTATTTCTCTGTAAATGGAAGATTAAATGTGGGTTTTTGCCCTAGGCCTAAAATTGTAGAAAATCACTGATTTGAGTGGGCAAATGAAGTCCGATTTTGATAACTTTTATATGCCTAGACTCGTATTGCGACGAGGGTTCCGAATATGTGACTTTCGTAATTTTTCGAGAAGTGTACCGAAAGTCGGGTTTTGACAACTTTGTGAATTTTGGTGTAAATTGAGTTGTTTTGACTATGTGTGATCCCATTGGCCTAATTTGATGTGTTTCTACTATATTTGATCAGATTCTATGTGTGCGGAGCTTGATTCTCGTGGCAAGGGCATCGCGGACTAGTCGTCGAGCCGTATTGAGGTGAGTAATAGATGTGGGTGATGACCAGCGGGTTCGAAACCCCGGTATACCACTTTGTGACGCTGTATAGCGGCGAGACACGTACTCTCTTGTGAGTGCGGGGTCGATTGTGATTTGGGGACTATGACTTAGTCCGACCTGTTAATACTGTATAATGATATTGGCTATCCTTAAGCCGTCGAACCTCCTTCTCGGACGGTTGCATATTATATTGTGATATTGGCTACTCTTGACCCGTTGAACCTCCTTCTCGGATGGTTGAGTACATTTATGGGCTGTGAGCTAGTTATTGGGATCCTGCGAGGATCGTTATCATTGTCCTGTGATATTGACATGCTAGTTTTACTACCAGACCGTAGCTATTACTGTTATCATGATATTTCCAATCTCTGGAACTTGACATTTACTTTTTTCAACTGAAAAATGATAAAAGAGTTTTCAAAACTACTTTTGAGCCTACGAGGCTGCATTTGCATATTAGCTGACTGGTAGTGGATCAGGCTGCGCGTCGCATCGTATATTCATGATATTGTGCTTGGGCTGTAGGAGACCCTCCGGAGTCTGAACCCCCACAATGAGCACGGGTACCCAAATTGGATAGGGCTACGCGGTGTAGCGGTCATTTCATGCATTGCATTGCATTTAGCTACATCTGCTAGCTGTTATACTATGTTGTTGATATTTGTTGGTTCTCTACTGTTGATATTGAACTGTTACAAGGTATTGGTTACAGCTTTACATAGTGCTTTATTGTGTATTTCTTATCTACGCTGTCTTACCCCTGTTTGTTACCACTGAGTCTGGAAGTACTCATTTTACTCCCTGCACCTTGTGTGCAGATCCAGGTACCTCTCAGCAGTCCCGATCCGGTAGCTGTTCGAGGCGACTTCTGTAGGATATTCGAGGTAGCTGCAGAGTCCGCAGGATCTGATATTCCTTTCTACTGTCTTTTGATTATGTATTTACTATTTCTTTCCGCACTTGGTATCATGTAAACTATTATTACACTCATGTTATCTGTAGAGGCCCATGATTCTTGACCCGTCGGTCTTTGGGGAGTTGTACTGTTTTGGGACTTTGTTCCCTATTTTGATATTTCTGTCACTGTTGAATTATTCTGTTATGCTTAAATTGGATAAAGTGAGCTCCTAGCTCCATGAATATTGTTATTTGGGTCGGGCTGGCCTGGCAGTGTGCTGGGCGCCATCACGACCGTGTTTGGGGTCGTGACACAATCGAAGTTGCAGAAGTGTGTCACACTATCTACAACAGAAGCAGAGTATATTGCGGCTACTGAAGCTGGAAAAAAGATGATATGGCTCAAGAGATTTCTTTAAGAACTTAGATTGTGACAGATGGAGTATGGTGACTATTGCGACAGTCAAAGTGCAATAGATCTAACAAAAAAACTTCATGTACCATGCGATAACAAAATACATCGATGTCATATATCATTGGATTCGTGAGAAAGTGGAGAACGAATAACTTCAAGTCAAAAAGATTCACACGAGTGAAAAACGTACAGATATGATGACCAAGGTGGTACCAAGAGAGAAGTTCGAGCTATGCAAAGAACTTGTCAACATGCACTCAGACTAGAAGACATTGCTACCTCCTCTAGATGAATGAGACTGAAGGGGGAGATTGATATGGTGTCCATCCCATTCAAATGATTTGGTAGCCAATATTATTGACTTGGTTTGATTTGGTAGCCAACCTTGTTGAATTGGACAAATATTGGTAGCCAATTTTATTACCTTGGTTTGGTTGGTAGCCAACCTTGTTGAATTTGTAAAAAGGGTGTAGAAATTGTCAAATATTGTAGTTTTGGCTATAAAAGGAGAGCTTCAACTCTCATTTTTACACACCAACAAAGAGAGAAAAGAGAGAGTAAGGTATTCCATAAACTATAAGAAAATTATTTGTGAAGAAAAACAGAGTGTGAGAGATATTGTAGTGAGGTGGAAAAAGCAAAGGAGTGTTTACTTCTTTTGAGGGTGTAGTGGTCTAAGGAGTATTTTTACTCGTTACAACACAGTGTAAAATTTCTCGCTACAGTGATATCAGTTGCTCTTCTTGTCCATTTTTCCCCTTATTCAGAAGGGTTTTCACGTAAAATCATGGTATCATTATTGCTGCATTTTTATTCTTGCTGATTTAATCATAATTGTGTTCCGCATTTATCCCTAATACCGTGAATACTATTTTACGAGGTTTATTCCCAACAAGTGGTATCAGAGCCAAGGTTCTATCTAAGTATGCTATGTGGTTGCAGCACAGTTTGATCTTCCACATTAGAAAAGAATTACTTTGGTCTCATAATAAATAGTATTTGTATTTATGATAAATAATAGAAGCCAACACTAGTAGAATAGTTACTTTGAATGACACAAATTATTCCATTTGGAAGGGTAAAACAGAAGATTTGCTCTATGTCAAGAATTTTCATCTACTTGTCTTCACCACTATAAAGCATGATAATAAATCAGATGAAGATTGGAGTTTGTTACACATGTAGGTTTGCGGTTTTATTAGATAGTGGGTTGACGATAATATTTTGAACCATATTTCTGGGGAGACACATGCTCGGACCCTATGGGAGCACCTTGAAAGTTTGTATGCTCGAAAAAAATTGGAAACAACAAGATGTTTCTGATAAAGCAGATGTTGGGTTGAAAATACCACGATGGTTCCGCGATAACAGATCATCTGAATAATTTTCAGTGGATCATGAACCTGTTATCTGCTATGGGCACTAAATTTGATGAAGAAATTCAATGATTCTTTATACTTGGTTCCCTACTAGATTCTTGGGAAATTTTTAGAACTTCATTATCAAATTCTGCTCCGGATGGTATGATCTTTATTGATCTTGCCAAGAGCAGCCTTTTAAAGGAAGAGATGAGAAGAAAATCTCAAGGTTCCTCTTCGTTAGATGTCTTGGTGACTAAATTTAGGGGGAGAAACAAGAATCGGGGTTCTTAAAATAGAGAAAATAATAGAAGCAAATCCAGAAGTAGACTTAAAGATATTGAGTGCTATTATTGCGGGAAGAAAGGGCACACAAAGAAGTTGTGCCGGATTTTGAAAAAGGAGAATAGAGAAGGCAATCGTATGGCCACCATCACTATAGAAGATCTTGTCACTATCCTTGATGCAAATCTGATAAATATTTCTTGTGATGAGTCAAGCTGGGTTGTGGACAGTGGTGCCGCATCTCATGTGACATCAAGGAAGGAATTTTCTCATCCTATACTCAGGGTGACTTTCGAACTTTGAGTATGGATAATGAGACGATATCTAAAGTGGTTTGTGTTGGAACGATTTATTTGGAAACTAGTTGTTGGCTATATTTTGAAGATTGACAAATGAACATAAGAAGAAGGACCTAGTCCATCCTGAGAAACACAGTTTAGTCATAACCATTGCACATGGAAGGCACATGAAGAAGATATATACTAAAGCATATGCAACAAGTATCTTCTTAAGATAATCGAAAAGGTTGCATTGAGTTCTAAGAGGAATAATCCTCTTAAGATAAGATAACACAATCCTAAGTCAGGATAAAGATGATATTTCGTAGTAGTTAAGGACTGAAATTGACAAAGGGATAAGCGACATAGTGTTGATCGAACTCCAACTGTTGATCTATTTAACTCAGGTGTTCTCTTTTACAGATGTTGCATAAAAACGTAGAAGATTAAACGTGAATTGGGAGAAAAATAGCAAGGCTTTTTGCTAGCAATTCGTATGTGATTCATGTGTGCAAACCATAAGCTACATGAACGAGATTGAAGAACCATCATCATAAAGAGTTTTATGTGTCTTTCTTTATTTCTAGTTCAATTGTAGTAGGTGTTTTCATATTGTACCTTTCAGCTTTTATAGAAGTAATTGTAATAGGTGCATTGAGTATTCAAGTTAGAGTTAACTTAAAGGTGCATTGAGTATTCAAGTTAGAGTTAACTTGAAGGTGTCACAACAGTTGAGGTTGTGTGCCACACTGGGATTAGAGTTAATCCTTAGGTTTACAAAGTGTCTTTGTAAATGCAGTTTTTGGCTTAGTGATTTTAGTAAAGTTTGGGAAAATCCTACTGAGTAGTAGGTCGTTGTTTTTCACCTTTTGAGCCAGGTGTTTTCCACTTAAAATATCTGTGTACTTTACTTTCAGCATTTACTATTCGTAAACTGCTGTAGTTAGAACACCTAGAAGAACCGGTTCTTCTAGTGAGAAAATTAGGTACCACACAAATCACCCCCTCTTGTGTGGTATTGACATATAGAAAATCAATTGGTATCAAAGCAGGTTACCGTTGAAGAGGTTAAAACCTTAGGAAAGATCAACATGAGTGCTCCACCTGGGAACTGGGAAGGGTAATCCACCGCTAGGCCTCATCTCTTCAATGGCCTCTACTACTCTTGGTGGATAAATAGAATGAGGGATCACATCATGGGAGGAGATTATGAGCTTTGGGATATCATCATTGTTGGTCCTTTAGAAACAACCAAGAAGAATGCTGAAGGAGTACATGTTCTAAAGACAAGAGTAGATTGTACTGCTGAGGATCTAAGGAAATGGGAGAAAAATTCTAAAGCCAAGAAATGGTTGGTATGTGGATTGGGTCCTGATGAATACAGCAAGATTCAAGGCTGTGCTACTGCCAAAGAGATATGGGACACTCTACAAGGTATCACACCTCCTTTTTACGCAATCTCATTCATATATCCTTTCGCAGAATGCCTTGTTTTGGTTTAACTACATCCCGGGAAAGGGATATAATAACCAAAGGGAAGGAGTTTTTCCACTTAAAGGACAGTCGGAACGAGATTTATTGATTAATTTCAGAGTCGCCACTTGGGAAAATAATGGTGTCCCAAGTCACCGGTTTAATCCCGAACCGAGGAAACTATGACTATGTTACAGTCCGCGAATAAGAAATTCAGATAAGGAATTCTGTTAACCCGGGAAAAGGTGTTAGGCACTCACAAATTCCGTGGTTCTAGCACGGTCGCTCAACTATTATTTTTGTTTTTATCTGATTTCTTCATATGTTTCGCTGTTATGCCTTATTAGTGTTCCGCTTTTTTTTTTTTAGAAGAATTGCGATTTCGTGAAAATACACTTCGAATCAACACTTCGAATCAACACTTCGAATCACACCGCACCAGTGCGCCTATGACTTTGGTATATTTAAACTTCGCCGAGATTTGGATTTGTGTCACATAAATGTGAACCCGTATTAGGAATGTATAATTATTTCAAATTGTGACTAAAGTATCTACTTCTCGTTAACGTTTGGATATACCGTGAAATTTGCTAAAGGGCCTTTCCGATTTTCTATATCTTTCAGTTGGTATTTATAGATGGCCCAACAATTAAGTATTAGTGGTTTGGTGAGGCTTATCTCCACTTTTATTAAAGTTCATCTTAAGTATAATACATTTTCTATTTTTGGTTTTTCGTCCTAATGTAACTGTTGCATTTTATTTTATAGCACTGTGTACCAGAGTCCAGGTCATATTTATCACTGGGCCTAGACTTTAGACTGGCTATCCAGTCCGCAGCCAAATATAACTGGGTCGCTAAGGCCCAACATCCGTCTCTTTCTCTATTTATAGGTTTAATTGCCATTTTATCTTGATTAGGGCCTGTGTTCGTAACTGGGCCCAAATCCTTCACCTTCAGGGCCAAACAAGAAGTAATTATCATTTTTAACAATACTTGATAAATGCAGCAATCTACAAACATAATTTGTATTCAATCACCACTGATTTTAATGTTTACTAACTAATCCAGAATGATGATTTCGCTACTCAATTGATAGAGTTTAATACTTAAATCACTATCACAACACTAATTGTTTATGTCGTTTTACTAAATTAGAGAAGACAATATTCTAGTTTAACTTAAAAGATCCAAATTACCACCAGATTACAGAATTATGAAATGAATTTATAACTAGATCAACTTAGGTAACAACATACAATTTTGAAATTCAGAAGATACTTATACTTTTAACATTCGTCAATTTAGATTCAAAAATTGGACTTATAGAACGTCCAAGCATTTGTACTTTTTGTCCGGTTTATAATAGTTTTAGATTCAGATGATTTAACTATAATCCTATTAGTTTTAACCTTAGATTTAGGTGATCGTTTTACCCAGTCTATTTAGCCTACCGTTCATGTCACCATCGTTATTAGTAAGTCTAAGGTATAGTAATCTAATCTAATACTTATTCCAACCCAGTCCTAATAGAAGTACAACAATCTAACAATTTAAACTACATAATGAAAAATCAAATATACAACTGATTTAGTTAAAACATGATTATAATTTTATTTCCTCAACAGCCACTCACATACAGCTCCAGGTCACAATAGTGTACTGACTCAAATAACAAATTGATGAGTTCTAGGCTTGGAGAAGAAGGAAAATCAGCAACAACAACGATGATATAACAACAACAAACGAGAATGAATCAACACAGCAAATCCAAAAATCCAGCAGGTAAACCAGCAAATAACTCAAGCAAATTATAAACCCGGAAAAGTTGAAGTAAAAAAGTAGAGAAACGACCAGCAGAGATTCCCAAAAATAATACTCGAATTATTATCTAAGCAAAAAATCAGTAAGACGTCAGTATATAAGTTTCAGAACCTTAGTGATTATGAATTTTTCGAACTTTTCCTAAGAATTTTCAATCTATAAATTTCAGAACTCTCAAATTCTGAACCTCTAAACTTAGGCCTAAGACAACCCATTTATAGAGTGAATTGAGAGGGAAATTTGAATTAATTATTTGTATTTTCTATGTGATGACCCGACCCGTCATCATGTGAGTTATCACCCCGTTATCCCAGTTATATGCTTGTTAATGTTTCAATATGCATGTTTGGCGAGTTTGAATCAATTCAGATTGAGTTTAGTTGGAAATGAGACAAAAAGTCTTTTAGAAGAAGGAATAGTTGGGAAAAGTCAACTGGATGTTGACTTGAGAGTTAGAGAGCTCGGAATCAAATTCTGATAACTCGGTCAGCTCTGGGATGTTGAGCTACGAGAGCGATCGGAAGTGAATTTGGAGGCCCGGTGTAGTTTTAGGCTTGAATGGGCTAAAGTTGAATTTCGGCGGAATCCGATCGGTAGGTGAGATTTTGATCTGGGAGTCGGAATGGAATTTTAACAGTTGCAGTAGCTCCTTTAGGTGATGTTGGATGTGCCTACAAAATTTCAGGTCATTCGGATGTCGTTTGGTCGGGGTTTTGATCGAATGTCGGTTGCGGAAGTTTGAATGAAAACTTAGGCTTGAATTTCTTGAATTTGATGTTATTCAGTGTTAAAGTACGTGTTTTATCATTGGATCAAGTTCGTATGGTGCTATGGAGTATGTTTGTGGCTTTCGTTGGGGTCCCGGGGGACTCGGGGTGGTTTTGGGAGGTTAAACGGGAGGATTTGGAGTTTGGGAGCTGCTGTCATGAATTGCAGCAGCATTTTCGCTCCTACGGATTGGGGACCGCATGAGCGGGACCGCAGAAGTGGATTTTGCACCGCAGATGCGAAAAAGGGCTTGGCCACAAGGTTCCGCAGAAGCGGATGATGCATCGCAGGAGCGGACTCGCTTCTGCGAGTCCTAGGTCGTAGAAGCGGAAGGCGGGCGACTGGGGAGGATCGCAGGTGCGGAGAGAAATTCACAGGAGCGGTCTCGTAGGAGCGGGACCTGGGCCGCCAGTGCGAAACTGGGCAGCTGGGTATGGAACCGCAGAAGCGGACTCGCAGGAGCGAGTGAGGAATCGCAGGAGCGAAAATCGCGCATGTGATAAAAATAACAGAAGGGTTAATTTCAGAAGTTGTGAAAAACATTTGGGCACGGTTTAGAGAGGAGAATTGGGAGATTTGGATGAGATATTGCTGGGAGATCATCGGGTTATCATCGGAGGTGAGTTTTATGGTTCCTTTACACATTTTTATCTTGAAATCCTCCTTTATTTCATGGAAATGGGATCAAATTGTGAGGAAATTTAGCCTGAGCCAGGGTTTTGGTAAACTATCGATTTGAGTGGGCAATCGGAGTCCGATTTTGGAAAACTTTATATGCATAGACTCGTATTGAGACGAGGGTTCCAAATATGTAACTTTTGTAATTTTTCGAGAAGCACACCAAAAGTCGGGTTTTGATAACTTTGTAGGTTTTGATGCAATTTGGGTTATTTTAATGGGTTGCGTGAATTTAGCATATATTGATGTATTATCATTGATTTTGAGCAGATTTGGCATCCGAGGATGTTGATTTGCAAGGCAAGCACAAGGCGGACTGAGGCTTCTACCGGTTCGAGGTGAGTGGTAGTAGTAAATGATGTACTGAGGGTTTGAAACCCCGTACTAGCACTTCACAGTGCTATTTCGAGATGAGACACGCATCTCGTGATGACATTGTGATTGGGGACTTGGACTTGATCCTTCCCGGCTTATAGAATACTATGTATTATGACCGTTAACGAGATTATAACTGTGAAATTGGGCTAATAGCCATGTTTGGGGCCTTGTGCCGATCTGTAGAGTATTAGAGGACCTGTAGAGCTAGGTGACCCTTATATCGTGTTGGAAACTTACACTCAGCCGTAAAACTAGCTGAATAGCCTGTTAAGAGCCAGTACTAGATGTTAATAGCCTGTTGGATCAGGCTGCATGCCTCAGTAGTATATATATTGGATCGGGCTGCACGCCGCAGCAGTGTATATATTGGATCGGGCTGCACGCCGCAGCAGTATATAAATATTGGATCGGGTTGCACGCCACAACAGTATATATATTGGATCGGGCTGCACGCCGCAGCAGTATATATATTGGATCGGGCTGCACATCGCATCAGTATATATATTGGATCGGGCTGCACGTCGGAGCAGTATATATATTGGATCGGGTTGCACGCCGCAACAGTATACATATTAGATCGGGCTGCACGCCGCAACAATATATATATTGGATCGGGATGAACGCCACAGTAGTATATATATTGGATCGGGCTGCACGCCGCAGCAGTATAGTATATATATATATATATTGGATCGGGTTGCACGCCACAACATTATACTTATTAGATACTAATGCCTTAGGAACACATGTATATGGAGATGGCTGAACACCATTATGGTACGAGAGGGGATTCCGTCAGTGTGGGACTTGATGAGATAGATGTGGACGAGTGATAGGAGTTCTTAGTATAGTGATGACTTACCTGTGGGGGGGTTTGCCTTAGAACTGTTTAGTGATAGCACAGGAGTTCTTACTTTCAGTTATTGTTTATTATTATTACTCACTGAGTTGAAATATACTCACCCCACTCCCCTCCACTTTCTGTGCAGATCCACAGATGCTCGAGAGCAGTTGAGTTATTGTAGCTGATGTTCATCATCTACTTTTGCGGAGACTACGAGGTAGCTGCCGGCGTCCGCAGGACCCGTTTTCTCTTTCATCATCATTTTGTTATTTCATCTTTCTTAGACTTGTTTGTACTAGGATGCTTATTCTGTAGAGGCTCAAACTCGTGACACCACGATTTGGTTGGGACCGTACTTTGTATGCTTTTACTATTACGTTGCCATTTTTATATGATCACTTGATGTTTAAGTTTAACTGGATTAATTGGAATTAATAATTGGCTGGTTTAAGAGGTAATATGGTCGAGCTTGCCTAGAATTGTGTTGGGCACCATCACGACCGGGGTTTGGGTCGTGACAAGTTGGTATCAGAGCCTAGGTTAACAGGTCTCACGAGTCATGAG
>JASVEL010009795.1:0-52720 GCA_032618575.1 Nicotiana noctiflora
CAGTCAAGTCTACTGATACTACGGAGCAATATGCAAGGTTGTACATCAAGAAGATAGTAAGGCTTCATGGCACTCCACTTTCTATTATCCCGGATCGCGGGGCTCAGTTCACAGCTAACTTTTGGAAGAAATTTCAGCAAGGTTTGGGAACTCAGGTGAATCTCAGCACAGCTTTCCATCCACAGACCGACGGTCAGGCCGAGTGGACCATCCAGAAAGTTGAAGATATGTTGCAGGCTTGTGTCTTAGATTTTAAAGGTAATTGGGATAAACACTTGCCACTGATAGAATTTGCTTACAATAACAGCTATCATGTTAGCATTCAGATGGCCCCATTTGAGGCATTGTACGAGAGAAGATGTAGGTCGCCAATCGGGTGGTTTGAGGTAGGTGAAGCGGAATTGCCAGGGCCAGATATGGTGTACGAAGCTATGGAAAAGGTCAAGGTTATTCAGGAGAGAATGAAAACAGCACAGAGTCGTCAAAAGTCCTATGCAGACGTTCGTCGAAGGGATTTGGAGTTTCAAGTCGATGATTGGGTGTTCTTGAGGGTATCTCCTATGAAGGGAGTCATGCGATTCGGAAAGAAAAGGAAATTGAGTCCTAGGTATGTCGGGCCATATCGGATCGTTCAAAGGATTGGTCAAGTTGCTTATAGGCTAGAGTTGCCTCCCTGAGATGTCATCAGTGCATCCGGTATTCCATGTGTCCATGTTAAAGAAAGTGATCGGAGATCCATCCACCATCATGCCAGTCGAGGCTATAGAGGTTAATGAAGATTTGTCATATAAAGAAGTTCCAGTTGCCATTCTGGATAGGCAAGTCCGTAAGTTGAGAAATAAGGAAGTTGCCTCTGTTAAAGTATTGTGGCGAAGTCAACAAGTTGAGGAGGCCACATGGGAAGCAGAAAAAAGATGAAAGAAAAGTACCCCCATTTGTTTGATCAAGCCTAGAAGAAATTAGGTGACCCTTCTACTCTTTGTAACTGCCATCTTGTCCAAGTTGTGTCCCTCTTGGTATTAGTAAAGTCTCCTTCACTTCGTAATGAGTCAAATGTGTTGTTTCCTTGGGTCACTTGAACCTTTCTTGATAAATGAAAGCCTTATAAAAGATTCATGTGTTAAATAAGCAACTAATAGTGAGTGTGGATTGGTAATGGGTTGTTTGTGTGTACTTAGTGTATTAAAATGATTAAATAAGGAAAGAACTCATTGAAGTGACTAGTTTATGTGCAATTGTAACAATGTGATAGAACATGTGCATTCGTTGAGGTAAGAAAGTGTATACCAGTTGTGGAAAGTGTTGTATTTGTGTATTGTTGTTTGGTAATGTGTTGCGGGGGCCCTCTGACAGGTGGATATGTCCATAATACAAAGGAAACTCTGGCAAAATTTTTTTAAAATATAAGAGTTAGTCAAAATTTTGATAGTTTGCATATCATGTCTTTCAAAAGGACCAACTCATTTTCAAAACCCTCATTCGAGGACGAATGATCTTAAGGGGTGGAGGATGTAAGGCCCCGTAAAATTTTTGTGCATAAAACCTAGTAGCTATAGTGTCATGGTCCGAATAACGCCGCGGTTCGGACCCTTGGTAGTGATTAAAGTTTCAAAAATGTAAAGAATTGATATTTCCAAAAAGTGTCAATTATGCGGTCAAGAATGCGACCGCAGAACTGCTATGCGGACCGCATTCTTGCCGCAGAACTTAACAGAAGGTTTCCCAAAATAATGTTGAAAATGCGGTCGATATGCGATCGCATAATGAATCTGCGGTGCACTTTGCGACCGCAGATCAAGAATGCGGACCGCATATTGGTCGCATTCTGTAACAGACATTGTGTAATTTTTGAGGCCATTCTGCGGTCACTATGCGGACCGCATGTTGATTCTGCGGTCGCAAAGTGCACCACAGATTTGCCCCGGCCCAGATTTTTGTAACATTTTGACCCGTTCTCTTCTTTAATATAACACCTTTCACCCTCATTTTCTCATATCATCTTACCAAAATTAGAGAAAGAATAGAGGGGTTTTAGAGAGAGAAGTTCTTCATCTTCAAAGATTATTCCAACCACTTAATTCCAAGGGATCCTAGGGCAAGGATTCAACTTCCCCAATCTTTTCAAGGTAAAAACCCTAGCTATTTCCTCAAATTTTAAGATTTAAAATGGGTAAAGGAAGGTTTGCATATAATAGCTTTTGAAAATAGAATTTTACACTCATGCATGATTATTTAACTTGATTTCTAGTAAAAAGAAGTGAGTAGAAGTAAGAGTCTTCAAGAACAAGGTCGGCAAGAGTAGGATATCTTGGGTAAGCATAAAATAGAATGTTAAAGGAAGAAAACTCGTCACCAGGTATGTATGGCTAATTTTGATTCTTATGAAATCGCCTATATGTGTGAAATTTGTTTGGTTAGTGTTAATTTGACAAATTTTGTGAAATTCTTGATGTTGTTGTTGGATATTCAAAGTTGTTGTTGAAATATGAGTGATGTGGTATGGAATATGAACCGAAAGGTAAATGAGAGTTGAATTGGGTGAAGAATTGTGAATAATGGTTATGATGGCCTATATGGCACCTTGTGGAAAAGAAATGAAACACTTGAATTGTGGAAAATTATTGAACATACTTGTGTGAATATTCTTGATTATGGAAACATTGTAACTTGGTTATGATATTGGCTTGATAAGTAATTGAGAACATGAAACAATGTGCAAGTTGCTTATTTGAACTTGTTGAAATTGTGTGTAGTGCCTTATCTGCTGTTTGAAATTGTTGTGTTTTAAACTGTAAGGTGGAATCGGGTTGCGCGCCGCAACATGAGGAAATAAGGTGTGGGTTGGGGTGATAAGGGTGGCCGAGGTAATAAGGGTGGTCAGGGGTAATAAGGATGGAAAGCGATCAAAATCGCAAATGAAATTGAAACAAAATTATTGATATGAAATTGTGAAAGGAGACAACAGGAGAGTTTGCAACCTGGGGGGCACTGATTGCCCCTATGTTTGACTACTTGCAATTTATGTGGTTGATTGGTTGTTGTTCTATTTGTTGACCTTAAACATGCTTGTGATGAGGTTTATCCGAATGAGAAAAAAGGTGGGAAACATGGATAGTTAGCTTAATTGATTCCTTGATGTAAACTATTGTCTGTCTTGTTATCATGATCCTTGTTTAACGACTTGAGTTTACTTGGGACAAAGTTTGTCCATACATACCAGTACAATTCAAGTGTACTGACGTGCCTTTTGCCGGGGACGCTACATTCGTGTTATAATTGTAGGTGGTTCAGTAGCAGGCACTTCAGCGCATCGGCAGTAGTATTCTTCGCCTTCCACTGGCCGTTTTGGTGAGCCCCTTTCTTCCTCGGGGCCCTGTGTGGTTCATGCCACTTCTGTTTAGATTTCATTTTGGTTTTGTAATGTATAGCCGGAGCCTTGTTACCGGCAAGTATTGTATTCCCCTTTTGTATCCTAGAGGCTCTGTAGACATGTAAACTGTGGGACTCCAGTATTATGTATATATTATGTTATGTCGGGCGTTGTAAAAACCGCAAACTTGTTAATGAATCACTCGTATGGTTTTATTTGTTTAATGTGAAATCATTCATGGTTAGTAAGATATTTGGTTAATGAGAAACAATCAACACAGGGGTAACGCGTGGGAACGAAAGGCACCCAGGTCCGCTTGACTGGGGCAACCTGGTCAGGAGCCGGTCATGTTCCCCGATTTGGGGCGTGACACTACCCCCACTGCGTAATCACTTGCATCGCACATTAGCTCAAATGGTTGCTCCCAGTTGGGGGCAATGATGATGGGTGTTGTGACCAACCTATTCTTTAGTTCCTCAAAAGCAATCCTGCATTCATCAGAAAAAACAAAAGGGTGATCATTTTCAAGTAACTTACAGAGAGGGTTTGATATTTTGGAGAAGTCTTTGATGATCCTCCGGTAAAAACCGACATGTCCAAGAAAACTTCTAATGGCCTTGACGGATGTTGGTGGAGGCAACTTTGCAATGACATCAACTTTAGCTTGGTCTAACTCAATACCTTTGCTTGAAACCTGGTGCCCCAATACTATAACTTATTGTACCATAAAATGGCACTTCTCCCAGTTTAGCACTAAGTTTATCTCCTTGCACCGTTTCAGCACTCTTGTCAGATTGACAAGGCATTCATCGAATGAATTCCCTACCATTGAGAAATCTTCTAGGAACACCTCCATAATGTCTTCCACCATATCAGTGAAAATAGCCATCATGCACCTGGCAAGTGAATTGCATAGTCCGAATGGCATCCTACTAAAGGGAAAAATGCCATATGGGCATGTGAAGGAGGTCTTCTCTCTATCCTAGGGGGCTATGGAGATTTGATTGTACCCCGAGTATCCATCCAGAAAGCAGAAGTGTGACCTCCCTGCCAACCTGTCAAGCATCTGATCAATGAAGGGAAGTGGGAAGTGGTCTTTGCGGGTGGCTAGATTCAGCTTCCTGTAGTCCATGCATATTCTCCACCCGGTGACGGTTCTAGTTGAGATCAACTTATTATTGTTGTTTTTCACTACCGTCATGCCACCTTTCTTTGGCACACATTGAACTGGGCTAACCCACCTACTATTAGAGATTGGGAAAATGATTCTCGCGTCTAGCCACTTGATTACCTCTTTCTTCACCACTTCCTTTATGTTTGGGTTTAGCCTTCTTTGATGTTCCCTGGAAGGTTTGTGTCCCTCTTCCAGGAGAATCCTATGCATGCAATATGCGGGGCTGATCCCCTTTTATGTTTGCCATGGTCCACCTAATGGCAGTCTTGCATTCTTTTAGTACCTGTATAAGCTTTTGAGCCTGCACCTCTAACAAACCAGATGAGATAATAACAGGTAAAGTGGAGTTAGGACCTAGAAATTCATACCTGAGATGAGATGGTAGTGGTTTAAGCTCCGACTTTGGTGGCTCTTCTATGGATGGCTTTGCAGGAGGGGTCTCTCTTTTCTCTAAATGTAATGGCTCGAATTCAAGCTCTCTCTCCCAAAACCCCTTGCCTTCAAGAGATAGTAACCATTATGCTAGACTTTCACCATTTACCTCTTCTAAGTTCATTAGGCATGCTTGATGTGGATCTTCAATGGTCAACTCTACATCGTCTGTCTCCACTATCACATCAACCACATCAATAAGAGAGCAAATTCGCGAACTGACTAGGGCGCCTCATGGATTTTTGCACATTGAATATGATCTCCTCATCATTCAACGTCATCCTGAGTTACCCAGTCTCACAATCAATCAGGCTCTCCCGGTGGCTAGGAATGGTCTTTCTAAGATTATAGGAATTTCCTCGTCCACCTTGTAGTCAAGAATCACAAAATCGGGGGAAACACGAACTTCCCCACCTAGATAAGCACATCATCTAATATACCAAATGGATGCTTAATCGTCCTGTCAGCAAGCTGTAATAACATGGAGGTAGGCCTGGCTATCCCAATGCCTAGCCTTTTATAAATCACCAAGGGCATAAGATTAATGCTTTCCCCCAAATCACACAATGCCTTTGCAAAGGCATAATTTCCTATAGTGCATGGAATAATGAAGATACCTGGATCAGATATCTTCTCAGCAATGGGTCTAGAGACTATTGCACTACAAGTCTGAGTAAGAGTCACGGTGGCCAAGTCTTGGAAATCAAATTTCCATGACATCATGTCTTTCATCATCTTAGCATACCCAAGCATTTCTTTCAAAGCTTCAATTAAAGGAATGTTTACTTGGATTTGCTTGAGCATCTCAAACAACTTTTTGTATTGCTCTTATTTTTGGTGCTTGTCCAACCTTTGGGGGAATGGTGGTGGAGGGCTCTTCTTCCCAATAACTTGGGACTTTTCTTTTTCTATCACTTTCTCTTCAACCTACTGCTCTACCTGTTCAGCTACTTTCTCCGTTCCTTGATGCATCTATTTATTTTCAGCAACTGGCTGGACTGTAACTTTTGTCAACCCGGTGGACTCATCCATTTCAATGGGCATCGAAGTGAGTGTCTCAGCCTATGTGTTGCTTCTCTCTCCTTCCTGTTCAGCATTAAGATCTCTACCACTTCTCAGAGTCACTGCCATCAGCTGCTTTATGACTTGATCTTTTGGGTTGGTTTGTGTATCTACAAGCGATATACCTTGAGGACGATTGTTAAGAGACATAGCAATCAGGCCCACCTCTACCTCAATATTCTTGATAGCTGCATGATGTGCATCCATGCTCTCATTGGTTTTGGCATTTGACCCAATTACCTGTTGCATCATAGCTTCCAACCTTACGAACCCATCGTCATGTGTACCCCCATGCTGGGGTGGAGGTGGATGATATCCCTGCTGCTGGTTGCTGAAATTCTGAGGTCTAGGATATGGAGCCACGTTGTGTGGTGGCCTCATACCTGCTGCATTATACTATGGCTGAGAAGGCCTGTACTACAGTGGAGCCTGATGACCCCAACTCTGGTTACCCTGTCGCTGCCCTCCATAATTTGCCACATAATTCATATTTTCATGTTGATGATGATATTCTTGGTCTGCAGCCCATGGATTACCTATGGGTTGTCTAATGCAAGATGTGCATAAACCACCATTAGTGGTATCTACAATGTGAACATGCTGCTTGACCCCAGATTCTTCCACCTTGTTCATCAGGATGCTCATTTGTGTCAATACGGTTGCCATGTTCTCCTCCATAGTGCTGGATGGATTCAGAGTTACAGAGTGTACCACTGGAGTGATAGGAGTATTCCTGGTCGTCCACCCGAAATTTTGAGCCATCTCGTCTAGCAAATTTTGTCCCTCTCTCAAAGTCTTGCTCAGAAAAGCCCTACCTGCTGAAGCATCTACAATATTCTTCATACCATATGAAAGCCACATTTAGAACCTTTGACCAACATCTGCTCAGGAATCCCATGGTGAGAACACATAACAAGTATACCCTTGAATTTGCCCCTAGGTTCATGTAATATCTTCATTGGTTTTTGCTTGAAGCTCACAATCTCATCAATTTGTTGAGCTGTCTTGTTAGGTGGATGAAACTTGTTGTGGAATTGTTTGACTAACTCATCCCAAGTTGCAATAGAGTCTATGGGGAGTAAGTTTAGCCATACCTGTGCAGCCCCTGTAACTAAGAACGGAAAGAGCAATTGTCTGATGGTTTCGGAGTCACATTTGGTTTCCTCTGTGTCTTGCATATCGAGAGAAAGTTCTTCAGGTGCTGTTTTGGATCTTCAACCTGAGACCTAGAGAATAATCCCTTGTTTTGCAACAAGTGTAGCATGTTGTTGGTAATCTGGAAAGACTCAGATTGAATCGTTGGCACAATGATGGAAGTTGCCAAATTATCTGTTGTGGGTTGTGCCCAGTAAAACAGTGCACCTTCATGCGCCTCTTGTGCCTCTTGCATGTTCAACCCAGCTTGCTGGTTTGGGTCGTTCACATCACCCATGTCGAAGTCTAGTTTTATTTGTTGTTGAGATTGCTGAATTTGTTTGATAGCCCTGTTACGTGCCCGGAAAATTTGCTCGGGTCTGTGAGTCCTTCAATTAGTTCTCCAGTCCTTGCAGATTTTCTAGGCATGCACCTAGTACCCAAATCAACAACCATCAAAATATTCGATGTAAAGTGTAGAAAGAACCTGACTACACAAGAATCTTGAAGTTCTATCAATGGCAATTGATAATTCCGTTAATTCCTCGGCAACGGCGCCAAAATTGGTTCACGTCCAAGCAACGGTCGTAGTCAATATAATCCGGTCAATTAAGTCCAAAGTCGATCCCACAGAGAATTAACCTACCAATTGCAACTTTCACAACCCAAGAACACTTCCGAATCAAGTTCCCAAATTTTGAATATATTTTTGTGAGATTTTCGAACTACTTTGCAAGAATTAAAAGACTAAAAAGAAAGAATTGAATATTGGGTAAATAATATGTAGAAAGACTAAGGTATTGATTTCCCCTATTGATGGAATCCCTTCTGTTTATGCTCATACAAATTGTCAAAATATTCTATCAATCATGAATGCTATTTGTATCGTAACCCTCTCCCGAGCAATTACAATAATTTACTAGTGCACTCTCCCGAGCTACCCTAGCTAGCTTTAATTTGAATAGTTCACTAAAGATTGCACCCAAGACTTCGTTATTCCTAATCCCGTCTTTACACCTAAAGTTATAGATTCCTCCAATAGGTGTGGTGTTGTTCAACAATATACCTAAATATGCACTCTTTTCCAAGTTATGCACACTAAATAGGCACAGCTAATCGAAACGTCTACCAATTAACTACAACAAGAACGAAGTTGAACAAATAGAAATCTAGCTAACAATTTGTAATCACATAAATGAGAAGTTCATCACCCAATAGGTTCCATCAAAACATTAGAAAAGGATTTAGCTACTCATGCTCAAAGAAACAAGAATAATAATTGAATTCATAAATAAATAATTGATATAAAAGAAAAGAATAGGTTGAGAGAATTCTCTCTTACTAATAATCTTGCAAAATTAGTCATAAATACAATGCTTGCCTTGCCTCTTTTGGGCGGACTAGAGGTTTATATAGAGGGTTTAGGGCTTAAAAACTGAATTTGTACAAAACTAGGAATAATATTTGCGGCGCCTTCCGTGTTTCGTCCGTGGTCGCGGACGAACAGTGAACAGAACAGTTCTCTGATTCTTCAAAATGTTCTGTGAGCTTGTTTTTCCGCGGTTCATCCGCGGTCGCGAGTGAACCGCGGATGAACAGTAAGCAGGACTTCTTCTTTGATTTTTCAAGCTAACTTCACTTCAACTCTTGACTTGGCCTTTTTGTCATCTTGTGACTCCAGAATAGCTCATTTAGCATCCAATGGCTCATGTGTACCTATAACACACCAATAAACATTAATCAAAGCATTTTGTCATCATAAACAATATCAATTCAACAACAAAGTGTGATTATTTAGGGCATAGTTAAAGTCAAATTCACCTATTATGAATAGTTCAAAGGCAGTCTTGTAATAAACCTTAGCAAGTGAGGGTAACCAAGTAAAAGACACCTAATAGAACACTATAGAATTGCCTAGAACCTTCTAGCAAGGGCAGTATGGCATTTCGATACACATTCAAGGAATTAATCTGTAAATAATTGAAAAGAACAAGGGGATGGGGTTGAAAATAACTTATTTGAATTTTCCCCCAATTCCCCCCAAAACTAATCTATAAATATTCCATTAGAGAGCCTGAAAGAGGGTCCAGACTTTGAAATTTAGAAAAGGGTTCCACACATAGTTCTGAAATCGAGAGATAGTTCTGAAATTTGGTTCTATATACTGCAATACCTAGTGTCACACCTCCCTTTTTCACTACTTTTCCGAAGATAAAGTATACCCCGTTATTTACTAATACATCCCGAGAGAGTATATAATAATAACAACATAGAAGGTGTTTTTCCACGTTATAGTCAATCGGAACGGGATTTATTTAGATTTCAGAGTCGCCACTTGGGAGGATAATGGTGTCCCAAGTCACTTGTTTAATCCCAAATCCAAGGAAATATGACTTTGTTTAAACAGTCCGCGAAACTAAAAATCCAGATACGGAATTCTGTTAACCCGGGAGGAGGTGTTAGGCACTCCCGAATTCCGTGGTTTTAGAACGGTCGCGCAACTGTTGTTTTTGACCTATTTGATTTCTTTATATTCTTTTAAAAATTTGAATGTCCCATTTTGTTATTTTTACCGACTTGCGACGTCGCAAAAATGCATTTCGAGTCACACCGAAACCAGCACCCCTGCGACTTTAATACGTTTCAGCTTCGCCGGGATTTGAGATTTGAGTCACATAAATATGTACTCGTATTAAGGATGTATATTTTAGTCGTGCCTACAATGTCTACGCCTTATTAGCTTTATGAAGGATCGTGAAATTCGCTAAACGGTCTTCCCAAGTCTAACATTCTTATTAAAATTCATATGGGGGCCCCGCGTGTCTTTTCATTTTAATATGAGGCTCATCCCTTTATTTTACAACTCCAAACTTATCATATACTATGTTTGCTATTTATGTTTTTTCTCCTAATCATGATATAGTTTTGTATTTTCTAAATTTGTTAATATTAGGTCCAGGCCAATTATTTATTACCAGGCCTGGACTTTTGGACTGTATTAAAAATCCATTATGTGCGATTGGGCTTTTGGAACCCAGTATATGCAAGTATCACCACTTGACGTCCCAAGAGTGAATTTAGTTGAATCTGGGCCTGTCTCGACCAGGCCCAGAATAAACGGATGAAATGTAGAACAGACTTGTAGTTTCATAAAATTTGAACAAACATTCTTCTAACAACAGAGTAAACCAATAAGATTCATTTTATTTCATAAGGCTCCAGATTACATGTCAATCAATACTAATTATGAATTCTAATAACTGATTACACACTAACAGGAATTTGGTACTAACCTTTTTATTTCAAGTACTTAAGTAGTAATTTTGATACTGACTGAACAGGCTTGGGTTATTATTGGTTATAGAATTCTAAATTATATTTCTGTTAAATGAGACTGAATAACAAAGCAGTTTTAACTTATCTACTTTTTTCCTTTTATGGACTAATCGATCCTAAATCAGAACCTAGTTAACAAAAGTAGTTGATTACCAGCTCATATGTTTATACCAATTTCAATAGGTGAATTAATTTCAGTGTTAACCTGTTTCGAACTTAGATTAAGTGATAGCTATATCTAATTATATATTACTACTATGCTATATACTCTATTTTTTTCTTCGACTTCATACAGATATTAGTTATTACAAACCATCCTAATGAATTACAAGGATTCTAAAATATTATAATTACAAAGCTAAAGGAAAAACAGAGGTAAAATCATCGAAACAACTCATATGATTTAATTCCTTCAAACAATGTGCGATTACATCTTCAGGAAATGAGAGTGTACCTGATTCACAAAACAGTCTATGAGTCTAGGCTTGAGGATGAAGAATAGTCAGCAAAATAGCAGCAATAGAGCAGCAAACCGAGGAGCAAATAGAATCCCAAATATAACAGTCCAGCAAATCAACAACTAGAATCGAAGAGCTCAATCATAATCCAAATAAGTTGAAGGATAACAGAACCAGTAGGAACTCCATGATTAATAACCAAAGTAATCAACTAAAGATTGTAGTATAGAGACCCAAGTTTCAGCACTATCACTCGACTTCAGAACTGTGTATTGAACTTTTTTTTAGAATGTAATTTCCAGCCTCTATAACATATATCTTCCAGCGTAAACCTTTTTGTAAAATGCAGAATCTAGAACCCCTTGTTTAGGCTTACTAGAAGCCTATTTATAGACTAATTTTGTGGTGGAATTGGGGGGAAATTTAAATAAGTTATTTCTAATCCCCTCCCCTTATTTTTTCAATTATTTACAGATTAGTTCATTAAGTGTGTGTCGAGATGCCTTCCAGCCCTTGCTAGAAGGTTCTAGGTAATTCCTTGGTTTTCTATTAGGGGTATTTTACGAGGTTTCCCTCACTTGCAAAGTTTTATTTCAAGACTGCCTTTTCATTATGCTCAATTTATCCTTTACTTTGTAGGAAATCACAGGAATACTAGGCACTAATGTAATTTCTAACCCTATAGGCTCTGTTAAATCTTCAATAGTGCCATTTATTGTTTCCTATTATACCCTTACTGTTTTTCTTATTTTCCCGACCTACTAAGGTCTTGGTAGACTAGGGTTATGGCTTATTTAACTAATAACCAATTTTTATAACTGTTTTAAGATTAAGCCAGATTTAGACCCCAAATCCCTTTTCAATTTAGACCATATTTAATAGACTTAAAGCTTTATTTAACATGTAACCCATTATTAACACAAGTCAACTAATAGAGATAAGTTTTCAAAACTAACCACTTAATAAATCAGCATAATCACTTCATAACAGAGATAGCCACTTTAACGAACAAACTCAGTTATTTCAGAAATAACCATATTATTTAGCTTTCAGAATTAACCACAAAATCTTTACAACTATGACCCAAATCGCAAAACATCAAAGATTCAAAATGGTCTCACAGATGAATCAAATTACAAATATAACCAGTTTATGCTATTTTGCACATATAGCCTTAATCACAAACCAATTTTCAATCAATTAGAACTCAAAGGGAAATTTTGATAATGGTTGAATCCCAATTAATCAAAGCTTAGTTCTAGATAAAGCATGATGAACAAATACATAAACAAGCCTATTTAACCATGATTCATGTGTGATAATCATTAAAAACCCTAAAAATGCTATAACAGATTTAGGCATGTGTAATAGAGGTACATCTTAAGCATGCGAAAGAGATAGGCTCACAAGAACATCAAGAAACATCAAAGAGAAACATTTTCAATATTCAAACAATCTAGGAAAATTGGGAACAGAGATCTTAGCTTTTAGGGCTTTCTTTCCTCTTCTCTTCTCTATCTTTCTTTTCTTTCTTTCTTTCCTCTTTGTTTCTTCTTTCTTTCTTTCTTTTTTTCCAGACTTCAAAAGTTTTGAAGACTTTAAATCTTCTGACTATTATACTTCTTCCGATGAGGCTTCTTTTTTTGAGTTTTTGGTGGATAAGGGGTGGGCTTGGTTCAGAGGTTTTGGGGTGGGGTTTGTTTTTCGGTGCTCGCCCGAGTAGGGTTCCGACGAGCCTTTTTATTATATTCAATGAATTCTGGCAAGATTAGAGACCAGCCACCAAGATGAGGTGAACGGTCTCCTCAAGGTGGTCTTATGGTGTAAATTTTAAAGGCTGGTTCATAGATTTGAGGTCGTCGGCTAGGGTTCTGGCGACCGGAGTTTCATGAAAAGAGGGGATTTTTGGTTTTCCGGGTTTTTTATGGTGGTTGTAGTGTTTGGTGGCTAGGGGTGAAATGTTTCGTGGCTACTTGAGCCGGAGACGACGGTGGTTCAAGGCCATTCTGGCCAGTCTCCATGAGAGACTAAGGAAGAAGAAGGTAGAAGGGGGAGGCGGCTAAGGTTTTACCACTGATATGTATATGTGTGTGTTTGTATTCATTTGAACAGAGATGGGTATTCATATACTCCCTTGATCACGTGTGATCCTGGCCTTTGGATTAACTAAGATCAACGGCTAGGATGTTTTCTTTTAAAATGGCATTGTTCAGTTAATGAGAGACAACCTCGTGTCCATTAGATGCTTAATTTTGAATGGCCAGGATCAATTACTTTTACTACGTACTTTAACTGTTCATGAGATACAATGATATCCGTTTGATTATTCTTTTGGACGGCCCAAATTGGTCTTCTATACAGCATCGTTTGGTTTTCAATTTAACCGCCTCATCTGGCTCGTTGGATTGATTTCATCAATGGTTAAGATTAAAACAGCTTTGTACGTCGTCGTTTGACCAATGGCTTAGGTAGACCAGCTGGTCTCTTGGGCCTATTACACTTGGGCTTATTCAATTGTGTATATATTTCATTGCACAGCCCAAATTGTATTACATTTTTGTATTTTCCTTGTATTTTAATTATTTCTTTGTATTTTCTTTTGTATTTCATTTTTCTCCTTTTGTATTTGTTTTCAATTGTTATTCTTCTTTTATTTTCCTATTTTTCCTGATTTTCTGGTATTTTATGAAATTATTTGCCATTTTCTTTTGTTTTTTCGGTATTTTGTATTTTTGTTGATTTTTCTAACTTTTCATATTTTTTTTGTAAAATTTTCTAATTGATTTTTTTTGTAGTTTTAATTTCAAACTTATTGTAAAAACAAACACACAAGTATTTCAATTATAACACCCAATTGCACACGAAAAACTATTTTTGTATTTATTTATATATTTATATTGGAATTTATTTGCTTAGGGTAAAAATCGCGTGCTCACAGCTGCCCCTCTTTGCTCGGGAACACAAAGAGTTTCAGTGAAAAGATAACTGAGCAGTAATGAGAGAGTTTTGCCCACTGGCATATTCCGTAAGAAGCATTTTGAAAACCTTTTGATCGCACCCTGCTTCAGAGGTTGCCTACATATCCTGGGCTAAACAGGAATCAGGTCAGTGTAGTTCGGGAAGGTCTGGTAGTTTGAAACTACCAAGACTTGCTGTTGCTGCTGTTGTTGCTATAATCACTGACTAACTCCTTATTACACCGGGATAAAAATGAAAATAAAGAAGCTATTCTAAACTATGATCTTATGAATTACAAGAGAATCCTATCAATGACTTATCTTCTTGCATTGTCTTGCTTTCCATATAACATGTTGCTCTTTATTTGCATCCTTCTTTTTTTGTGGATTTTTTATTATTTCGTGTTTCTGATATACTGCTTCTATCCCTTCGTGTGACTTCAAAATATGCTCCTTGCTTCCAGGTCGATACCTGTTTAAAAACAAAAACAAAGAAAAACTTTTTCCTCTGCCCCAGTGTGAGGCTTTCCATGTGTTATGGTGTTACTCATGTTAGAAAAACGATTAAAATGCTGAAAAGTATTCCCTCGTTATACAGGTGGGCGCCTGAACAGAAATTAAAGTTCTGAAATGTATTCCCTCGTTATACAAGTGGGCACTTGAACAGAAATTAAAATGCTCAAAAGTATTCCATCTTTATACAGGTGGGCGCCTTCTGAACAAAAATTAAATTGCTGGAAAGTATTCCCTCGTTATCCAGGTGGGCGTTTGATGCATGAAATGAAAATGCAGAAACATTGTGACGACCCGGCCCGTCGTCACGGGAATTACCACCCCGTTATGTTGTAAAATACATGTTTTATGTTTTTATATCAGTTTTAGAGTCTATCGGGTGAGTTAGGAGTGAATTTGATTGAAAATGAGGCATATAGCCTTTTTAAAGGAGACTTGAATAAGGAAAGTCAACCCGGAGTTGCCTATTGGGTTAGAGGGCTCGGAATCGGATTCTGATGATTTGGTTAGTTCCGGAAGGTTATTTGTGACTTAGGGGAGCGATCGGAATTGAATTTGGAGGCCCGGTGTAGAAATAGGCTTGAATTGGCTAAGGTTGAATTTTGGCGAAATCCGAACGGTAGGTGAGATTTTGATCCGGGGTCGGAATGGAATTCCGACAGTTGTAGTAGCTCCGTTAGGTGATTTTGGATGTGCCTGCAAAATTTTAGGTCATTCGGACGTCGTTTGGTCGGGTTTTTGATTGAATGTGTAATTCGGAATGTTTTAAGGAATTTAGGCTTGAATTTGATGTGAATTATGGGTTTTGGTGTTATTAGACGTGTTTTGAGGATTGGAGCAAGTTCGAATAAGGTGTTAAGATGCGTTGGTGTGTTTGGATGAGGTCCCGGGGGCCTCGGGGTGATTCCGGATGGTTAAACGGGAGAAAATGTGGAAAATTGCAGGTTTTTGAGTCTGTTCTGTTGTTTCCGCTCCTGCGGAAATGGGAGCGCAGGAGCGAGTCCGCAGGAGCGGACAAGAAGGCGCAGAAGCGGGATAGACCGCTGAAGCGGAGCCTGGTCCGCAGGAGCGGCTTCGCTGGTGCGAGAGGTCGATCGCAGAAGCGGTCCTGAGCCGTCTTGGGAAAATCCGCAGAAGCGGTTGTTTGATCGCACAGGCGAGTCCGCTGAAGCGGACTCTTGGTCGCAGAAGCGGATCATTCCGCAGAAGCGGACTAATTTCCGCAGAAGCGGATGCGCAAGGGCGGTCCTTGGATCGCTGGTGCGGAAATGGCCAAAAGGGCCTGGGTTCGCAGAAGCGACCAAAAGGTCGCAGAAGCGGTTCCGCAGGGGCGGAATTTTATCCGCAGAAGCGAAAATCGCTGTGAGTTAAGTGTATCCGAAGTTAGAAAAATTTCAGAAACATTTCACACATTTGGGTCTCGGCTTTAGAGGCGATTTGGGCGATTTTGAAGAGAAATTCAAGGGAAATCATCAGGTAATCAACTATGGACTTAAACTATGATTAGTATTTGTAATATTATGCAATTATATCATGAAAATGGAGGAATTTGGGGTAATTTATGGAGGATTTAGCCCTAGGCTTGAACTTTAGAAAATCAAGGTTTTGAATGGCCAAATGGAGTCCGAATTTGGTAAAATTGATATGCTTAGACTCGTATCGAGATGAGGGTTCCGAATATGTGACATTTGTAATTTTTCGACAAGCGTACCGAAAGTCGGGTTTTGACAACTTTGGGAATTGTGATGTAAATTGAGTTGTTTTGATTGGGTGTCGTCCCATTGGCCTAATTTGTTGTGTTTCTACCGTATTTGATCAGATTCTACGCGTGCGGAGCTTGATTCTCATGGCAAGGGCATTGCGGAGTAGTCATCGCGCCGTATTGAGGTGAGTAATAGATGTGGGTGATGACCAGCGGGTTCGAAACCCCGGTATACCACTTTGTGACGCTGTATAGCGGCGAGACACGCACACTCTTGAGAGTGCGGGGTCGATCATGAACTGGAGACTATATATTAGTCCGACCTGTCGATACTGTATTATTGGCTATTCTCGAGCCGTTGAACCCCCTTCTTGGGCGGTTGAGTATACTTGTGGGCCGTGAGCCGGTTATTGGATCCCGCGAGGATCGTTATCATTGTCTTATCATATAGACATGCTAGTTTACTACTGGTCCGCAGCTATTTCTGTTATTATGCTAATTCTAATCTCTGGAACTTGATATTACTGTTTTCCAACTGAAAAATGATAAAAAAGTTTTCAAATACTACTTTTGAGCCTGCGAGGCTGTATCTGCATATTAGATGACTAGTAGTGGATCGGGCTGCGCGCCGCAGCGAGATGTATATGTTGGATCGGGCTGCACGCCGCAGTAAATCTCTATGAGATGTGCTTGGGCTGTAGGAGCCCCTCCGGAGTCTGAACCCCCACAGTGAGCACGGGTACCCAAAAATTGGAGTCGTGCTACGCGCCGTAGCGGTCATATCATGCATTGCATTGCATTTAGCTACATCTGCTAGCTGTTATGCTATTTATTGGTATTTGTTGGTACAGGTACAGTGAATATTGATTCTATGACAGGGTAGCCGATTATAGTTTTACATAGTGCTTTATTGCGGATTTCTTATCTGCATGCTGTCTTACCCTTGTTTATTACCACCGAGTCTGCAAGTACTCATTTTACTCCCTCGCCGCAGTGTGCAGATCCGAGTACCTCTCAGCAGTGATCCGCAGAGCTGTGCGAGGCGACATCCGTGGGATATACGAGGTAGGCTGCAGAGTCCGCAGGACCCGATATTCCTTCCTACTCGTCTTTTGATTTTGTATTGACATTTCTTTCCGCACTTGGTATCTTGTAAACCTTTATACACTCATGTTCGAGTAGAGGCTCATGACTCTTGACCCTTCGGTCTATGGGAGTTAGTATATTTTGGAGCTTGGTTTCCCCGTTGTTGGTATAAGTATTACTATTGTTTCATATTTTGAAATGCTTAAATGGGTTAAGAGAGCTTCTAGCTCCGTTGTTAATATTGATTGGTCAGGCTGGCTTAGCAATGTGCTGGGCACCATCACGACCGGATTTGGGGTCGTGACAAGTTGGTATCAGAGCCTAGGTTTACTAGGCCTCGTGAGTCTTGAGCCGGTTAGTAGAGTCTTGTGGATCGGTACGGGGACGCTCGTACTTATCCTCGGGAGGCCGCGAACCTTTAGGAAAACTTCACTTTTCTTGAACTCTGTCGTGCGATCTTGTTGTTCCGAGAACTAAACTTCTATATTCTATTCTCTCGCCAGATGGCGAGAACGCGAGCAACAGGACGAGGTGGACGACCTCCATTGCCACCGTTAGAGGCCATGGGCGCGGTCGTGCTAGAGTTAGAGGTAGGGCGGCCGAGGCAGTGCCAGCGACCCGCCCGTTGTACCTGTTCAGGAGCAGCCCCGGTGGTTGATGCTCCGGCAGTCCCAGTTCAGGGGCCAGACTATATCTTTTGCTATCCCTGGTCTTCGGGAGACTCTCGCTCAGATATTATCGGTGTGTTCCGATTTGGCTCAGGTAGTTTTAGCTACCGCTATCGTAGCGACATCTCAGTCAGGGGGTGGTCAGCAGACCCCTGCAGCTCGCACTCCTGACCCGGTTGTTCAGGGACTTCAGACGCCAGAGGCGGTTCCCGCTCAGGTGGTTGCACCGGTTATTCCTCCAGCTGCACCAGCTCCAGCTCCAGAGCATATGGTTCAGGTTATGCCCGAGGACGAGCAGCGTCGTCTTGAGAGATTTGGTAGACTTCAGCCACCCCATTTCAGTGGCGTTGAGGGCGAGGATGCCCGGGGTTTCTTGGATAAGTGTCAGAAGATGCTGCGTACGGCTGGTATTCTTGAGTCCAGCGGAGTTTCATTTACTACATTTCAGTTTACTGGTCCCGCATTTGATTGGTGGGAGGAGTTTGAGAGGCGTAGGCTTGCTAGAGCAGCACCTCTCACATGGCAGCAGTTCTCTACTCTCTTTCTAGAGAAATATGTACCTCAGTCTCGTCGCGAGGAGCTACGTCGCCGGTTCGAGTGGTTGATTCAGGGCGACATGTCTGTGACCCAGTATGAGCTTAGATTCACTCAGTTGGCTAGGCATGCCACATGGATGATCCCCACTGATAGGGAGAGGATCAGGAGGTTCATTGATGGCCTCAACTACTCTATCCGTATTCTTATGACCGGCGAGCGAGTTCTGTCATCATCGTTTGAGCAGGTTGCTGATATGGCACGCTCCATTGAGGCGGATCGTCGCCGAGAGAGAGAGGAGCGGGAGGCCAAGAGGCCTCGTGGTTCTGGTAGTTCCAGTGGTGCTCCATCTAGAGGGCATTCCCAGCAGAGGAGAGGTCGCTCATCTAGACCTTCTCATTCAGGCCGCCCAGAGCAGAGCGGAGGTTCTTATGGTCGTGGTCGACAGGGGTTTCAGCAGGGTCAGTCATCACTTGGTGCCCTCCCAGCCCAGAGTGCAACACCTACTTCTCCAGCACCAGGTGCATGTTATGAGTGTGGTGAGTTTGGCCACATGAGGAGACAGTGCCCTCGACTACGTAGGGGCAGGACTCAGCAGAGGGATCAGCCCTCCTCTTCAGCACCATCTCAGTCTAGTAGAGGTGGAGGTCAGTCTTCTCGTGGTCGCCCCAGGGGCGAGGAGAGATCTGGTGGAGGCCAGGCGCGATTCTACGCACTTCCTCACAGGCGTGATGCAGTTGCCTCCGATGCAGTGATTATAGGTATCATTTCTATCTGTCACGGAGATGCCTCTGTTCTATTTGATCCAGGATCCACATATTCTTACGTGTCCTCTTATTTTGCACATTATTTGGGTGCGACTCATGGTAGTCTTGATTTGCCTGTTCATGTATCCACCCCCGTGGGTGATACGATCGTTGTGGATCATGTCTATAGATCCTGTGTTATATCTATTGGGGGTCTGGAGACCCAGGCAGATTTGTTATTGTTGGGGATGGTGGACTTTGATGTTATATTGGGTATGGACTGGTTGTCTCCGTACCATGCTATATTGGACTCTCATGCTAAGACAGTTACGTTGGCCATTCCTGGTATTTCTCAGATTGAGTGGCGGGGTTCGACCGATTTCGTCCCTAGCCGTGTTATTTCGTTCTTAAAAGCTCAGAAGATGGTTGAAAAAGGGTGTTTATCGTACTTAGCTTTTGTGAGAGATGTGGGAGCTGAGTCTCCTAGCATTGATTCCGTACCTGTTGTGAGGGATTTCCCAGATGTATTCCCCTCAGACCTGCCGGGCATGCCGCCGGACAGGGATATTGATTTTGGCATTGACTTGGTGCCGGGCACTCAGCCCATATCCGTTCCTCCTTATCGAATGGCACCAGCTGAGTTGAAAGAACTGAAAGAGCAACTTCAGGAGCTTCTGGATAAGGGTTTCATCCGCCCTAGTGTGTCTCCGTGGGGTGCGCCGGTATTATTTGTTAAAAAGAAAGATGGTTCCATGCGAATGTGTATTGATTATAGGCAATTGAACAAAGTGACAGTGAAGAACAAGTTCCTCTACCGCGCATAGATGATTTGTTTGATCAGTTACAGGGTGCGAGGGTGTTTTCTAAGATCGATCTTCGTTCAGGCTATCATCAGCTGAAGATCAGGGACTCGGATATTATGAAGACTGCATTCAGGACCCGATATGGTCATTATGAGTTCCTTGTGATGTCGTTTGGGCTGACCAACGCCCCAGCAGCATTTATGCATCTGATGAACAGTGTGTTCGGGCCTTATTTGGATTCATTTGTGATTGTGTTCATTGATGACATTCTAGTCTACTCCCGTAGTCGGGAGGAGCATGCTCAGCATTTGAGTATTGTGTTGCAGAGATTGAGGGAGGAGAAGCTATATGCTAAATTCTCCAAGTGCGAGTTTTGGCTCGAGTCCGTAGCATTTCTGGGACATGTGGTGTCTCGTGATGGTATTCAGGTTGATCAGAAAAAGATAGAGGCGGTGCAGAGTTGGCCTAGACCGTCCTCAGCTACAGAGATCAGGAGTTTTCTTGGCTTGGCGGGGTATTATCGCCGGTTTTTTCAGGGATTTTCATCCATTGCTTCTTCATTGACTAAATTGACCCAGAAGAGTGCACCATTCGTGTGGTCGAATGAGTGCGAGGAGAGCTTTCAGAAGCTCAAGACAGTTTTGACCACAGCTCCAGTGTTAGTACTGCCATCAGCTTCAGGTTCATATACCGTTTATTGTGATGCCTCGAGAGTAGGGATAGGTTGTGTGATGATGCGGGAAGGAAAGGTAATTGCTTATGCTTCTCGGCAGTTGAAGCCGCATGAGAAGAACTATCCTGTTCATGATTTGGAGCTAGCCGCCATTGTTCATGCATTGAAGATTTGGAGGCACTATTTGTACGGTGTGTCTTGTGAGGTGTATACCGACCATCGTAGTCTCCAACACTTGTTCAAACAGAAAGACCTTAATTTGAGACAGCGGAGATGGCTTGAGTTGCTGATGGATTATGACATTACTATATTATATCATCCGGGTAAGGCCAATGTGGTTGCCGATGCTTTGAGCCGGAAGGCGGTCAGTATGGGGAGCTTGGCATATATTCCAGCTGAGGAGAGGCCATTTGCTCATGATGTTTAGGTGCTAGCCAATCGGCTAGTGAGGTTAGATATTTCGGAGCCCAGCCGGGTATTGGCTTGTGTTGTATCTCGGTCATCTCTATATGATCGTATTCGTGAGCGCCAGTATGATGATCCACATTTGGCTGTCCTTAGGGACAGAGTTCAGCATGATGATGCTAGAGATGTCACCATTGATAGTGACGGCGTATTGAGGATGCAGGGCCGGATATGCGTGCCCAATGTTGATGGCCTTCGTGAGTTGATTCTGGAGGAGGCCCATAGCTCGCGGTATTCTATCCATCCAGGAGCCGCGAAGATGTATCAAGATTTGAAACGAGCATTATTGGTGGAGAAAGATGAAGATGGACATTGTTAGACATGTAGCACGGTGCTTCAACTGTCAGCAGGTTAAGTACGAGCATCAGAGGCCCGGTGGTGTATTTCAGCGCATTGTTATTCCTGAGTGGAAACGGGAGAGGATCACTATGGACTTTGTTACTGGACTCCCTCGGACGGCGAGGAAGTTTGATTCTGTATGGGTGATTGTGGATAGACTGACCAAGTCAGCTCACTTCATTCCGGTTAGTACTACCTACTCATCGGAGCGGTTGGCAGCGATCTTTATTCGAGAGATTGTTCGGTTGCATGGAGTTCCAGTGTCTATCATATCCGACAGGGGTACTCAGTTCACTTCTCAGTTTTGGAGAGCATTTCAGCGAGAGATGGGTACGCGGGTTGAGTTGAGTACAACATTTCACCCCCAGACAGACGGACAGTCTGAGCGCACTATTCAGATCTTGGAGGATATGTTGCGAGCTTGTGTGATTGATTTTGGTGGTTCGTGGGATGAGTTCCTACCACTTGCTGAGTTTGCCTACAACAACAGTTATCAGTCGAGTATTCGGATGGCCCCGTATGAGGCATTGTATGGCAGGCGGTGTAGATCCCCCATGGGATGGTTTGAGCCTGGTGAGGTTAGATTGATAGGGACTGAGTTAGTCCAGGATGCTCTGGATAGAGCAAAGTTGATCCAGGAGAGGCTTCGTACAGCACAGTCTCGTCGGAAGAGTTATGCGGACCGTAGAGTTCGAGAGTTGTCTTTCATGGTTGGTGACGGAGTATTGTTGAAGGTTTCACCTATGAAGGGTGTCATGAGGTTTGGGAAGAAAGGAAAGTTGAGTCCCAGGTACATTGGTCCTTTTGATATACTTAGGAGAGTTGGAGAGGTGGCATATGAGTTGGCCTTGCCGCCCAGCTTATCCAGCGTTCATCCAGTATTCCATGTGTCTATGCTCCGAAGTACATTGGAGATCCGTCTCATGTATTAGATTTCAGCACCATTCAGCTTGATGGTGATCTATCCTATGATGTGGAGCCTGTTGCCATTTTGGGACGCCAGGTGAGAAAACTGAGGTCTAAGGAGATTGCATCAGTTAAGGTTCAGTGGAGAGGTCGACCCGTGGAGGAGGCCACTTGGGAGGTCGAGCGGGAGATGCGGAGCAGATATCCTCACTTGTTTGAGACTTCAGGTATGTTTCTTGACCCGCTCGAGGACGAGCGTTTGCTTAAGAGGGGAGAATGTGACGACCCGGCCCGTCGTCACGGGAATTACCACCCCGTTATGTTGTAAAAACATGTTTTACGATTTTATATCAGTGTTAGAGTCTATCGGGTGAGTTAGGAGTGAATTTGATTGAAAATGAGGCATATAGCCTTTTTGAAGGAGACTTGAATAAGGAAAGTCAACCCGGAGTTGACTATTGGGTTAGAGGGCTCGGAATCGGATTCTGATGATTCGGTTAGTTCCGGAAGGTGATTTGTGACTTAGGGGAGCGATCGAAATTGAATTTGGAGGCACGGTGTAGAAATAGGCTTGAATTGGCTAAGGTTGAATTTTGGCGAAATCCGAACGGTAGGTGAGATTTTGATCCGGGGGTCGGAATGGAATTCCGACAGTTGCAGTAGCTTCGTTAGGTGATTTTGGATGTGCCTGCAAAATTTCAGGTCATTCGGACGTCGTTTGGTCGGGTTTTTGATTGAATGTGTAATTCGGAATGTTTTAAGGAATTTAGGCTTGAATTTGATATGAATTATGGGTTTTGGTGTTATTAGACGTGTTTTGAGGATTGGAGCAAGTTCGAATAAGGTGTTAAGATGCGTTGGTCTGTTTGGATGAGGTCCCGGGGGCCTCGGGGTGATTCCGGATGGTTAAACGGGAGAAAATGTGGAAAATTGCAGGTTTTTGAGTCTGTTCTGTTGTTTCCGCTCCTGCGAAAATGGGAGCGCAGGAGCGAGTCCGCAGAAGCGGACAAGAAGGCGCAGAAGCGGGATAGACCGCTGAAGCGGAGCCTGGTCCGCAGGAGCGGCTTCGCTGGTGTGAGAGGTCGATCGCAGAAGCGGTCCTGAGCCGTCTTGGGAAAATCCGCAGAAGCGGATGTTTGATCGCATAGGCGAGTCCGCTGAAGCGGACTCTTGGTCGCAGAAGCGGATCATTCCACAGAAGCGGACTAATTTCCGCAGAAGCGGATGCGCAGGGGCGGTCCTTGGATCGCTGGTGCAGAAATGGCCAAAAGGGCCTGGGTTCGCAGAAGCGACCAAAAGGTCGCAGAAGCGGTTCCGCAGGGGCGGAATTTTATCCGCAGAAGCGAAAATCGCTGTGAGTTAAGTGTATCAGAAGTTAGAAAAATTTCAGAAACATTTCACACATTTGGGTCTCGGCTTTAGAGGCGATTTGGGCGATTTTGAAGAGAAATTCAAGGGAAATCATCAGGTAATCAACTATGGACTTAAACTATGATTAGTATTGGTAATATTATGCAATTATATCATGAAAATGGAGGAATTTGGGGTAATTTATGGAGGATTTAGCCCTAGGCTTGAACTTTAGAAAATCAAGGTTTTGAATGGCCAAATGGAGTCCGAATTTGGTAAAATTGATATGCTTAGACTCGTATCGAGATGAGGGTTCCGAATATGTGACTTTTGTAATTTTTCGACAAGCGTACCGAAAGTCGGGTTTTGACAACTTTGGGAATTTTGATGTAAATTGAGTTGTTTTGATTGGGTGTCGTCCCATTGGCCTAATTTGTTGTGTTTCTACCGTATTTGATCAGATTCTACGCGCGTGCGGAGCTTGATTCTCGTGGCAAGGGCATTGCGGAATAGTCGTCGCGCCGTATTGAGGTGAGTAATAGATGTGGGTGATGACCAGAGCGGCTTCGAAACCCCGGTATACCACTTTGTGACGCTGTATAGCGGCGAGACACGCACACTTTTGAGAGTGCGGGGTCGATCATGAACTGGAGACTCTATATTAGTCCGACCTGTTGATACTGTATTATTGGCTATTCTCGAGCCGTTGAACCCCCTTCTTAGGCGGTTGAGTATACTTGTGGGCCGTGAGCAAGTTATTGGATCCCGTGAGGATCGTTATCATTGTCTCATCATATAGACATGCTAGTTTACTACTAGTCCGCAGCTATTTCTGTTATTATGCTAATTCCAATCTCTGGAACTTGATATTACTGTTTTCCAACTGAAAAATGATAAAAGAGTTTTCAAAAACTACTTCTGAGCCTGCGAGGCTGTATCTGCATATTAGCTGACTAGTAGTGGATCGGCCTGCGCGCCGCAGCGAGATGTATATATTGGATCGGGCTGCACGCTGCAGTAAATCTCTGTGAGATGTTCTTGGGCTGTAGGAGCACCCTCCGGAGTCTGAACCCCCACAGTGAGCACGGGTACCCAAAAATCGGAGTCGGGCTACGCGCCGTAGCGGTCATGTCATGCATTGCATTGCATTTAGCTACATCTGCTAGCTGTTATTCTATTTATTGGTATTTGTTGGTACAGGTACAGTGAATATTGATTCTATGACAGGGTAGCTGATTATAGTTTTACATAGTGCTTTATTGCGGATTTCTTATCTGTGCTGTCTTACCCTTGTTTATTACCACTGAGTCTGGCAGTACTCATTTTACTCCCTGCACCTTGTGTGCAGATCCAGGTACCTCTCAGCAGTGATCCAGTAGCTGTGCGAGGCGACATCTGTGGGATATACGAGGTAGCTGCAGAGTCCGCAGGACCCGATATTCCTTCCTACTGTCTTTTGATTTTGTATTGACATTTCTTTCCGCACTTGGTATCTTGTAAACCTTTATACACTCATGTTCGGTAGAGGCTCATGACTCTTGACCCTTCGGTCTATGGGAGTTAGTATATTTTGGGACTTGGTCTCCCCATTGTTGGTATAAGTATTACTATTGTTTCATATTTTGAAATGCTTAAATGGGTTAAAGAGAGCTTCTAGCTCCGTTGTTGATATTGATTGGTCAGGCTGGCTTAGCAATGTGCTGGGTGCCATCACGACCGGATTTGGGGTCGTGACAAAAATATTCCCTAATTATCCAGGTGGGCGCCTGATGCATGAAATGCAATTGCAAAAAAATATTCCCTCATTATCCAGGTGGGCGCCTGATGCATGAAATGAAAATGCAGAAAAATATTCCCTTCGTTTGATAACTGGGGTGTGAATTTGGAAAAGACAATACCTCCCTTGCTGTTCGGGTAGGTTTCCTGATAATTGAGTGAGTCCTCCTCTGTGGATTCCCCCTTTTATTGCTATTTTTCTTTTTGATGTTTTCTCCTACATTGGTCACATTCACTTTAAAGTGATTAGTGAGAATTTGAATCTTTTGTCCCTATCTAAATAAGTGAACAATCTTATTAGTTATAAAATGATGGTTAGCAACTGCCATGCTTGTTGGCCTTGTTTCCATCGTCCGCCTCTTCTTATTTCATCCTGCTTTGCAGCTCATTGCCATGTTTTCTCAATTTTCTCTTGCACTCCTCTTTTGCTTTTCTCTTTTTGTTTCTTTTCCTTTTATTTTCCTTTGGCCTTCATTGCTATCCCCTTTTTTTTATTTTCTTTTTTTTTTGACCCAGTGTTATTACGCCTTTTATCATGAAAAGCTGGTAGTTAGCTATCAACGGGCAACTAGTTTTGATCAATGAAATGAAGAAATATGAAATTGAAGGGGTAAGGGTATTTTGAAGTAAAAACATAACTTATCTGGGTATGACGGCTGATTCCTTTGACCATGACATGTATTTAAATACCGACCCACTCTGTCCAATCGAATCGTTGCTGTCTTGATTTCATCTTTTCCTTCAACCCAAACCTTTCTTATTTTTTGCTGTTTTTCTTCTTTCATCAAAATATTCCTTACATTCGCCTTATGGTGCCCATTAACGTTTTCACCAATAAGACTCTCTCATTTATTCTTCTCTCACCTCACATTCGTCTCATGGTGCCCGTTGGGGTTTTTACCAAAAAGACTCTCTCATTTTTATTTTCTTCTCATCTAACATTTCCCTTATGGTGCCTGTTAAGGTTTTCACAAATAAGACTCTCTCATTTTTTTTATTTTTCTTTATTTTGTTTCCAAACCTCCGGGTATTGTCCATGCCATGCTTTTCCTTATTCTTACTATATCATCATTTTCTTAAAATTAATCAGAAGGTCTTTCTTTAGACAGTAATGTGGCTTTTGGATTGGTTTACAAAGAAAGGTATAAAGGCTCAAAATTAATATGAGGGTTCAAAATATTTACAACTCTCGGAATTTAAAACATAACTTCTGCCCCAGTTTCAATATTTGGGGAATCTTGGATTTTATTTCTGTCGTGGCTGAACCTCACTGAGGCTGCCTACGTACCCTTTCGGGATCAAGTCAAACGTAGTTCACATCCTACGGTTTCTTCATCATTTGACTTTTTCCCGATTTTTCTTTTCAAATTCTCTTTTCTTTTCTTATCAATTTCTTGTTCATAATTGATTCCGAGAAAGGGATATGAAGGAATAAAGGAAACAGGCTCAACAGGGGTATCAATGGATAAAGGTTTGGATAGAGAACAAAATGCCTTCATCATTTCAATTTCAAAATTATGACAAATACAATTGTACATATGAAAAAGGAATCATACATAATATCTTTTGACTGCATCTGAGTTTATAGAAGTCTCTACACATTTTCCTTCAACATCTGTTAAATATAAAGCTCTGTTGGACAATACCCGTGACACGATAAACGGCCCTTGCCAATTAGGTGCAAACTTTCCTTTTGCTTCGGCCCAGTGAGGCAAAATACGTCTTAGAACCAACTGTCCAACTTCGAATTTCTGTGGATGTACTTTCTTTTTGTATGCTTTGGCCATCCTCCGCTGATATAACTGTCCGTGGCAAACTGCCGCTAGCCTTTTCTCATCAATCAAGCGCAATTGTTCTAGCCGAGCTTTTACGTATTCATCATCATCAATTTCAGCCTCAGCTATGATCCGAAGTGAAGGTATTTCAATTTTTGCAGGTTAGACTGCCTCTGTTCCGTACACCAATGAGTAAGGTATTGCGCTAGTTAAAGTACGTATAGTTCTATGATAACCCATGAGAGCAAATGGTAGTTTTTCATGCCACTGTCTTGACTCTTCCACAATTTTCCTAAGAATCTTCTTAATATTCTTATTCGCAACCTCCACTGCTCCGTTCGTTTTAGTCCTAGAAGGTGTAGAGTTACGGTGCAGGATTTTGAACTTTTGACATGCTTCTGCCATGAGATGACTGTTCAGGTTTGCTCCATTGTCTGTGATAATCACCTTAGGAATTCCAAAGTGACAAATTATATTTGTGTGCACGAAATCTACTACCGCATTCTTTATCACTGCCTTAAATGTCTTCGCCTCCACCCATTTAGTGAAATAATTAATTGCTACCAAGATAAATCTGTGCCCATTAGATGTTGCGGGCTCTATTGGTTCGTCCATGCCCTAGGCGATGAATGGCCACGGTGCTGACATTATATGCAACTCATAGAGTTGGGAGTGAATTGAATCTCCGTGTATCTGACATTGGTGGCATTTCCGCACATATCTAATGCAATCACACTACATGGTGAGCCAATAATATCTTGCTCTCAGTATTTTCCTGGCTAAAATATATTCGCTCATATGAGGTCTGCAAGCTCCTGCATGTACTTCAGCCATAATTATTGCAGCTTGCTATGCATCTATACATCTTAATAAACCCAAATTTGGTGTTCTTTTGTATACAACTCCTCTACTGAAGAAAAATCCATTTGCTAATCACCTTATAGCCTTTTTCAGGTCCCATGTGGCCTGCTCTCGGTACACTCTTGTCCTCAAATATTCTCTGATATCATGATACCACGGCTCACCATCAAGTTCTTCTTCCACAGCAAAATAATACGCATTTTGGTCACGAACTTGTATCTGTAGTGGATATATGTAAGCTTTATCTGGATGGTGAAACATGGATGATAATATGGCTAGAGCATCTGCTACTTCGTTGTGCATTCTTGGGATATTCTTGAACTCTATAGATTGAAATCTCTGAGACAGTTCATGCAGACACTCTCGATAAGGTATAAGTTTCAAATCCCTTGTCTCCCAATCTCCTTGAATCTGATGTATCAAAAGATCCGAGTTACCCATAACCAAAATCTCTTGAACACCCATGTCTATTTCCATTCTCAATCACAATATGCATGCTTCATACTCAGCCATGTTATTAGTACAGAAAAATTGAAGCTGAGCGGTAACAGAATAATGCTGACCTGTTTCTGAAATGAGTACTGCTCCAATTCCTACTCCCTTACTATTGACCCATCAAAGTACATTCTCCAGCCTGGCTTATCGTCTTGCTCTACTTCTTCAATATTCATTGTCTCCTCATCAGGAAAATATGTCTTTAATGGTTCATACTCATCATCAACCGGATTTTTTGCCAAATGTTCAACAACTGCTTGGGCTTTCATTGCCGTACGAGTTACATAAATGATGTCAAACTATGTAAGTAGAATTTTCCATTTAGCGAGCCTTCATGTGGGCATAGGCTTCTAGAATATATACTTCAATGGGTCCAACCTGAGATATCAGATAAGTAGTATAAGCCGACAAGTAATGTTTCAATTTCTGCGCAACCCATGTTAAAGCACAGCATGTTCTCGCCAACTGAGTGTATTTTACGTCCTAAGATGTAAACTTCTTACTAAGATAATATATTTCTTGCTCTTTCTTCCCTGTTTTGTCATGCTTCCCCAGTACACAGCCAAAAGAATTATCCAATACAGTCAAATAAAGGATCAGAGGTCTTCCCGGTTCTGGAAGAACCAATACAGGTGGATTAGCTAGATATTCCTTAATTTTGTCAAATGCCTCTTGACATTCATCAGTCCAATTTAATGCAACATCTTTCTTCAACAAATTGAAAATGGGCTCACAAGTCGACGTTAACTGAGCAATACATCTGCTGATATAATTCAACCTGCCCAATAAACTCATCACTTCTTTCTTGTTCTTTGGCGGAGGCAAATTCTAGATTGCTTTTATCTTTGATGGATCTAATTCAATACCACCCTGGCTTACTATGAATCCCAATAACTTTCCTGACGGCACCCCGAAAGCACACTTTGCCGGATTGAGCTTGAGATTATATCTTCGGAGCCTTTGGAAGAACTTTCTTAAATCCTTGACATGGTCACATTGCTTTTTGGACTTGATAATGATATCGTACACATATACTTCAATATCTCGGTGTATCATGTCATGGAACATAGTGGTCATTGCCCTCATATACATAGCCCTGGCGTTCTTTAACCCAAACGGCATCACCCTATAGCAATATGTTCCCCAAGGCGTGATAAAGCCCATCTTTTCTGTATCTTCTTCGTCTATCAGGATCTGATAATAACCCGCATAAAAATCCATAAAAGAACCAGTTTCATGTTTGGCGCAATTGTCGATCAATATATGGATATTTGGCAGTGGAAAATCATCCTTTGGACTAGCTTTCTTGAGGTCCCGATAATCAACGCACACCCTGATTTTTCCATCGTTTTTTGGAACATGCATAACATGAGCTAACCAGGTGGGATATTTAGTGACCTGTATGACATTCGCCTCGAATTGCTTGTTAACTTCTTCTTTTATTTTCACACCGATGTCCATTTTAAAATTCCTTAACTTTTGTTTTACCGGTCGGCATTCTAGATAAATGGGCAATTTATGTACCATCAAATCAATACTAAGCCCGGGCATGTCATCATTAGACCAAGCAAATATGTCCTTGTACTCATGTAACAACCTGATTAATTCTTCTCTGAGGGAAGTCTCTAAATGCACACTAATTTTTGTTTCTCAGACATTCTCCTCACTTCCCAAATTAATAGACTCCATCTCATTTAAGTTCGGTTTGGGTTTTTTTTCAAAATGACTCAAATCTTTACTAATTTCCTCCAATACTTCCTCATCCTCATATTCCATTTCATGTTCATTTTCAATTTCCTCTATAACTATTCGATTATCAAGACTGGACCGGGAATCCTTCATGCATGACATATCATTTGAATTAGCAAATATTGAACTGTACAAAAGAAGAAAAATAAAATAAGGCAAAAATGGAGGAAGACAATAAATTACATTTCATTGAATTTTCAAAAGGTAACAAGAGTTGGATACATTTGATTTGAGGGGATATGGGATTACAATTTTAAAACAAGACAATTTTGGGAATGAAATATTAATAGCTAACTACCACAACTCCTTCCTGATTGGAAGAGGAGTAGCTTCCCAGTTATTTAGCATAGTGTGGGGTCCCACGAATTAAACGTCCATTTCGCTTGTTCCTTCACCAGTCGCCAACACATTCACATCTTCAAATAGCCTCTCAAATCTTGCTATAAGCTCTTCATCCGGTTTTATCTCAGCACGGTTTAGCATAACAGTCGCCAGACGTCTCTATGTACCACGCTTGACAAAGGAGTTGGATAGTTTTGGGATAGGTTTGGGGAGGGACCACTCTTTATTCTTCAATTTCTTAGCTCTCTCGATATCGGCAATGCTTGGCTTGAAACCCAAGACAAAAGTATCAGTACAGCGTGGAAGGTGGATCGGCTGTGTTACACCTTGCAAAGTTACTCCTAAGACTTTTCCTGGAGAAAACCCATTCTTTATCATCTCCTTGGCGACCATCACTGCTGCAAGGTCCACCGTGGGTACTAACATATTTTATCCCTCAGATATTTTGTTCATCACCACGGTGTCCATTACTTGGTACACCTACGGACCTTTATCTCCTTCAACTTCCTCAAATGGTGTAATAGCATTGCAAACATCATCTTCCTCGTGCACTATTATCTCTTCCTTCTCCCACTCAAATTTTACCATTTGATGCAAAGAAAATGGTACTGATTTCATAGCGTGGATCCACGGACGTCCTAACAAGAGGTTGTATGATACAGCGACATCCAGCACTTGAAACTCCATAGTGAAATCCATCGGTCCGATAGTAAACTTTAGTATGATATCTCCCACGGTGTTATTTTCTACTCCATCAAAACCCCTCACACATACACTATTCCGATGAACTCTTTCATGATTGACTTTTAACTTTGCCAGGGTTGACAATGGACAGATATTGGTGCTTGACCCGTTGTCCAGCAAAACACGGGTTACTACGAATTCTTTCCCAATTGCTCAACTATATAGTAATCTTGAGCTTTCATATTTTTAAATAATTCCTCAACTTCCACCTCAGTGACTACCTTCTTTACATAAGTCGGGTTTTCTTTCACTACTTTTGTCTTTCTTAGTTCATCCGGGGCAAAGCATCGCCCGGAGCGAGTTAAATCATGAGTTTCACACATTTCTCCTTTAACTTCTTTCCCTTTATACATCACTGTCACTTTATCATAATTCCATGGTACTACCTTGGTATTCACAACTGGCATCTGCATGACTGGTTTGATAACAACCGTCTTTATATAAGCTCCCTCAACAGTCAACAAAGGCTTCACTCCAGGTACTATTACTTTCACGGGCTCAATCATTAATGGTTGTTTTGCTGGTAACTCAATTGACACCTTCTCTCTTTCAACTTCCCCTTCAACCTTGTTGCGTGCTTTAATCATCATTGCTATTTGAAAAGCTTTTCTGCAGCTCTCTCCATGTTCTAGCTCTATTATATATGCCTCATGATGTGCTGGCAAAGGATTCTGCGTTATATTGGGAGTTTATGGAGCTTGTACCTCAATTCTCCTGGTATTAATAAGTTCCTGTATTGCGGACTTTAAATGCCAACACTTCTCTATATCATGTCCCGGTGCCCTAGAACAGTACTCACAACGAATAGATTGGTCTATATTTCTGGGTGGAGGGTTAGGAATTTTCGGTTCAATAGGGCTCAACATCCCTAGTTCTCTCAAATGATGAAAAAGGCTGGTATATGATTCCCCCATATGAGTAAATGTTCTCTTCCTTTGAGCCCTATCACCTTTTATTTCTGGATCAGGATGAAAACTAGATCGGTTTGGATTTATGTAGGTCTTTGAAGGCGGATAGGCATTTTGTGCATGGAAAATATTTTGTGGAGCTGGGGTACGACATGAATGTGGAGGCGGCGGTTAAGGTTGAGCATGTTGGACAGAAAACTGTGGATTGGTTGGAGGATAATAAGGTGGGGGTGGATTATATGGTTCTGGTGGATATGGTTGGTATGGGCGAGGTTGATGATGATATGGGTTGGGGCCTCGGAACCAAGATCTACCTTCAATGACTGCCACTTTTTTCCTTTTTCTTCTTGCCAATCGATCCTCCGGTTCTAGTCTGCATTGCTTGGTATGTAGCCTTGATGGCTGAATAGCTCATAATCTTATTTGTCTTTAACCCTTCTTCCACAAAACTTCCCATTTTTACTACCTCATTAAAGGTTTATCAAATTGCAGACCCTAAGTGGATGTAGTATGTTTGCTTCAAAGCTTGTAAGAAGCAATCCACCATTTCTCCTTCTTTTATTGGTGAGTCTACACATGCAGCCTGTTCCCTCCACCTGAATCCGTATTCTCGAAAGCTTTCTCCGGGTTTCTTCTCCATCTTAGTCAATGATAACCTGTCAGGGATAATTTCCAGATTGTATTGGAAATGTTTTGCAAATGATTGAGCTAAGTCATCCCAAATGAACCATCGTATATGATCTTGTTGAGTATACCATTCCAATGCCGAGCCACTGAGGCTTTGACTGAAATAAGCCATGAGTAATTCATCCTTCCTCCTGCTCCGCGCATTTTACTGCAGTAACCCCTCAGATGGGCCACTGGATCTTTGTGACCATCATACATATCAAACTTGGGAAACTTATACCCGACAGGTAGCTGTACCTCGGGAAACAAACATAAGTCTTTATATGCAACACTCACTTGTCCTCCCAGTCCCTGCATATTTTGAAATGACCGCTCAAGACTTTTCATTTTACGGTCCATCTCTTCCTGTTCAAGGTTTCTGACATGTTTCTCCTCCTCCGTCATGTCTATGAGTGGTGTGTAAGAATCATGTTGCCTGAATGTGGGTTCTGGCGGGTAGTAATGGGTATCCTGGAGATGGAACACAGGTTTGCTGGAAGATTTGTGTAAAGTAGTTGGTGGCGGTGCCACGTATACTGGAGCGACCTGAGGTGGTGGTGGTGGAGCTTGTTTAGGTAAAGGTGGCGGTGCTTGTGATGTTGTAGAATAGTAATATGGGTAAGTTGGATATGTGGAGGATGAATTCATAGTGGGTGGTTCTAGGTTTGGGTTCGGAGGAGGAATGTATGCTAGGTTGGCTGGGTAGGAAGGCAAAGGTTATCCCTTGACCAGGCCTGGTACATCTCTGACATCTGTTGTTTCAATTCGTACATCTCTTCTTTCATACTAGTTACGTCCATAACTTCTTCCTCGTATACCGGATCCATAATAGTAGGCTCGATTTCCTGAGTTACCGCTTTGGTCATGACTTTAGAACGTGTGTTGTAGCTGTGATGTGCCAGAATGCCAGTTGCTAAATGTAAATCTGATTCTCATCAACAAAAAAACTTGTTAATAGTTAGCTCATAAGGGATAAACATCACAAGTTATAAAATCTCAACTTTTGCCTACTCATTATGCATCATCCCAGCATTATTCTTTCTTTTTGAACCGCCAGCTTTCTTTTCCACTTTTATTGCTTTTGTTTATTTCTTTTTCTTCTTTTCCTTTTCTTTTCTCTCTCTTTTTTTTTCTTTTTTCTAAATTTTTTTGTTTTTTGTTCCTATACGTTTGCCTATCGCCCAAGCCATTTAAATATATATAAGAAGAAAAATAATGGCAATTTCTTTTGAATTTTCATTGATATTCAAACATCAATTACAAATGATGTTGTACTAGAAATGCAGAAAGAAAATATAAATACAAAAATACATGCCCTATGAATACAACAAAGCTCCTAGTGCCCGCGAGACATCATTCAGTCTTGCCGCAGGCCTATATGCTAATCCACTTTGGAGTTTGTCCAGGTCGGTCATTACTTGCTTTACAAAAATCATTACTGCTGATGTGAATGTTGACTGAGACATATCTTCGCACAATTGGCATTTCCTTGTGATGTACTGAGCGATGTTGACAATTTTTTCCCTGATGACACCTTTTTCATGAAGCAACCTACCAATCTATTCGGCACGAGCATCTAAGGCCATGTAGCAATGTTCTCTCTCTACCTCAAACTCTTTGGTTTGTTTCCTACTTTTGAACTTGGCTATAATAAACTTCTTCCTCAATCGGGCTACCTCGATACTATGTTCATCTTTTAACTGTTGAACCATTCGAACTCTTTCTTCCGCATTCTTGGCCAGTTGTTTCCAAACCCCAACTAATTCCTTCTCAGCTTTATCTAGAACAAAGCTATAGTCATTCACTTTGCACCGACGATTTTCAATTAGCTTCTCATCTCGGGTAAGTCAAACTGGGGTTTCGATTTGTGTTTTCATCTTTTAGTATTTGAGATTTCATTTTCTTTCCTCAGCTGTTTCTTTTTACCCTCATCGGATGCTGCTTGTAAGCTGATTTTGAATTTGAGGTCTTGGAATTGTTTCTCCAACAAGCTATTTCTGGCTTGACATTCATTTTCTTTGTCCATCCAATCCTTCTGTTCCTTAGACTGCTCATCCAACTCTTGAATGTGAGGCCTCTTCATCAATCTATCTTGCTCAATATCCCGGCGATACCATGCGGCATACCTTGGTGATACTTCTCCTCGAGCTCGGTTTGCCAGACAAGTGTCTATTCTCAGGCATTAGCGTTCATTTCTGATTTGTCGAATATTTGCTTCCGGGAATTGCCCATCAGGACTTATTTCTATCGCTTGCTGGCTGAGGTCCCCATCTTTTGGTATGACCTGATATCTTCTGAGTTGCCTTAATAACCGGTATGGCGCATAAGGTTGGATGCTTTTAAGACCCATTATCAGAAAATACGACCCTTCTGCTGGCATATATATCAATTCGTTGAGGGGCAACTGTGAGCACATGATTTTTGCACTGAGCAATTAATTCCAAAAATAAAATAAATATGTTTTTGAGTGCAATTACTTGCTTTGTTTGGAATTACCTATACTTTTGTGTTTGAATAAGTAGAAATTAGAAGAAAAAAAAAATAGGCTATGTAATTAATTTGTTAGTTTAATTAGTTAGATTTTAAGAAAAATGGCAAAAATAGTGTTAAGTAGTAGAAATTAGGAAAAATAGTAGAAAATAGCCAAAAAATATTAGATAATTAGAGTAAGTAGGAAACTAGGTTTTATAATTTTTCATAAAAGAAAAAAGAAAAAAAAGTATAAAAGAAAAATACAAAAAAAAAATAAATAATGCCAGAAAATACAAAAATAGATATATATAGGTATAATAAATTGGGCTAATGGAGATCCAATTGAGAGGCCCATGCTTTGGCCTAGTTAATTGGCCCACCTGGTCCTTTAATTGTTTTTGATCTCGGTCGTTCATACGAGGTGATCCAACGGTGGAGATAATTGGGCGAATTATTGGTTAATTAAAATAAATTGGATTTAATCTGAGCCGTCTATTTCAGATGATCTAACGGGCAAGGAATTTGGTCTCTTTAACCCTCCAAACGACGCCATTTTAGTAACGGTAATGAGAACCGTCGATCTTCATCAATTGGACGGTTGAGATTACCTTAGTCTCACCGGCTATATAAAGCCTTTGTCCGAAATTTCGGCCATTTCTCATTTGTTTTAAACCCTAGCCGCCCCTGATTCTCTCTATCTTCATCTTCTTCAAGAGCTCTACGGCCATGGCGGCCACCACTCCCACGGTGGTCGCCGGCCTCTCCTGACTCCCCTCTCGTCTTTTCCTTCTTCTATTTCTTCTTCTCCATCAAAAAGCCCCCAAGAACTCCCTTCTCCATAAATCCCGGTCATCGGAATCTACGCCGGTGACCACCAAACAACGAGGATCCTTTCCAAACCAATGCCAATCGATCCTGCTTGGTTTGATCTCTACCCCTATACCATTCATTCCCTTCGAATCTTCCCGCAACTCCTCGAATACTCCAAAGAAGGTCGTCGGAACCCTAACTTCGGCGACCCCCAAACCTCGAACCACCCAAAGGCCTCGCCTTTTACTCTCCCAAATACCCCTCTACAACCCAAAACCCAAAAGGCTTCGTCTTTAAGCCTTAAAAGAAAATCAGAGAAGGATAATTAAAAAAAAAGAGTCTGAAAAGAAATAAAGAAAAAGAAAACAAGAAGAAGAGAAAAAATGAGAGAATCTGAGAGAGAACAAGAGAAGGGGAGAGATTAGGAAGCTCAGGGGACAGGCCCTGCGAGCTAAGTGCCTTTTCCCTCTCTGTGTTTAATTTTTGCTTATCTCATGTTTCTTCTGTGTTTTAATCATGTTTTGTTTAGTCCAATACATGTTTTAGGGTTATTATGTGTTCTGTTTGTTTCTCGTGTTCAAAATTTGATCTTGATATCCATGTTCTCTTTTCTCTTCTGTTAGGGTTTTTATCTTGCTGGTCCTTCGATATATCTTTTGTTTTTCTTCATATTTAAGCTTAGTGTTGGTTGTTTGACATTCATCCTTCTTCATCGTTAATTAGATTTTTCTTTTGTTAGGTTCACTGTTTTGCTCATCTAATAATCACATGAATTAGTTCTTCTTAGATTTAGCTAGTTGATTTCCATTATCCTTCATCTGCTATATCGGGGCTTCTGATGGAGGTTTATAGTACTTTTTTTTGTTTACATATGTGTTGGATGACATGTTTAAAGATTGGGGGTTTTGATATTCTGAAATTTGAGGCAGTAACTTTGCCCCCCTTTTGTTGCTGTTTCTCCATGCTTCACTGTTTCTTCATGTCTTTTTTTTTTCTTTTCTTCATCTGCATGTCTATATCAAGCCAGGATTAGCACTTAAAAATGAATTCCAATTACCCTGCTTAGGTCAGTTTGAGCTATGTTGATTGTTTGAGAGAGCCTGGGCTTATATGTGTAACTATGTTATGAAGTTTAAAGGTTCTAATGTTTTTTCTTAGCTATCATATGACCTGAATTGGTAATAACTAGGTATGAATTAACATGAATTCACACTGCATCACATACAATCTGATGGAATGAGTTAGTTGATTAAAATTCAACCATATCTATTGTTTTCTCTGAATTTGAGTTGATTAATGCATGTTTCTTGGATCATATGTGCTTCTGTATGCAATTCATGTTAAGAATGCTTAAGTTTTGCTAGATTTGGCTTCTTATGAATGTCTGATTGATCATTTGAACCTTAGGTGAATTGGTTATAGCCGCTAGTATTAGGATCCTTAGAGTGGCTAGTTTTTAAATAGGATAAAAAACTGAAAATGAACAAAAATAGGCTGTTAGTTAAATAATTGGCCTAAGAATGGTTAACCTTGCAAAGGGTTGACCTATTCTATAAGGCCCTAACACACAACCCACTTTAAAAGTGGCTGGTTGTGCAAAATGGCTATGTCTGCAAATGCAGACTAGCCCAGGCTCTCTTTAGAGCCCTGAACATAAATGTGGCCAAACCTGCAAAGGTTTTGGGCCCAAATGTTCAGTAATTGGGTTTGATTACCCAAAGCCAAGTCTCAACTTGAGACTGGCTAGATTTTAAAGAGTTACTCTTAATAATAAAGCAGGCTATGCCTGCAATTAGCTTAAAACTGAAATAACTTAGTCTTAATTAACTGAAATAGATCCAGAAGTGGCTAAAATTGAAATAGTCCCTTAAAAATAAATCTGGCCAGCCCTTAAATACCAATGCAAGGGCTGGCTATTAGTTAAATAGGTTCAAAGGATGCTGAAACTTAACCTAGGTAGGTCTAGTAAATCAGCAGTGCCCTTAGGGCACAATTGAGAGTTAAAAAGGTAAATTAGTAAATAGTTAGAACCTAAGAGGGTAAGGGAGTCCTTTATACCCCTGACTTCTGCAATTTTGCAGAGATTTAAGGGTATAATGGTCTCCCTAAAAAGGGAAATCTGTAAAAATCTCAAACCCCTAAGGTCACATTGGTAAAAAGCCCCTAAAAGGAATCTTTAGAACCTTCCAGCACATGCTGGAAGGATTTTTGTTAACAGAAATTGGGGCTAAAGTGTAGATTTCATAATTTTATGAGGGGGAGAAGTGGGATTAATCCCATACTTTCTCCCCAAGTCATCAGCCCTCAATAAAATTATAAATACCTCTAGAAAAGGGCTGAAAAGGGGGTTCGAATTCTAAGCAATCTGAAATATATATCTAGGCTGATTAAATACAGTAGTTTTCAGAGTGAAATAACAATAGAATAGTAGTGTTCTTCTGGCATTTTTGGAGCGAGCACTTGGTTTAACTTCTTCTGGTTCTGGGTTTTTGCTCTAATCGTCTGGAATTCTATTTGCTGTTGCTGTGTTGCTGTGTTGGTCTAGCATTCATCTCACTGTTGCATTTGCTGCTTGAGTCTCTGCTGTGCTTATCTGCTTTATCCCCCTTAGACTCATTGGTTTTCTTTCCATTTGATCCAGGTACATTCCCTATTCTATTGAAGATGTAATTGCTGAAACGTTGAAATGAAGTTCCTGCTTTAATTCGTTTTGTCATTTTGTATTATTGAATTAGTAGCTTAATTGTAGTAGTATGTAGTAGCTGAAAAACAGAAAATAAACACAAGAGATGTAATAGCTAGTAGTAGTAGTAGTATAATCGTAGAAATATCACTTAGCTTAACTAGGTAAAAACTCCTAAAACATAAGTCAGTTAATAATACCCACAAGACCAGTAATCGCCATTTCATAGTAAAATCAGTAGTATAAATGCGTTAAGGTCTTTGAATCACTTAGATGTAGATGTTTGGGTTAATGCAGCTGAGTAATTAGAATGTTTAAAAATTGCTCGTGTAGTTAGTTAATTCTAAGAGCCTAAGTCCAGATGTGAGTAATCAAAAGGGGAAACAAATGCATGAAGTAACATTAAGATGAAAACTGGTTTTTTTAGGAGTATAAGTCTCTGCTCATATCGGTATTAGTAGTGGATCATAACTGTAAATTAGTATGTAAAAACAAGCAAGTTTAAAAGGAGAATAATGATTAGAGAAGTATAATAGCTCATCTGTAACTGGGTAATGTGATATTAAAAATAAGAGCAACTAACAGAAATCCAGTAATAAAATCTTGTGCAAATTCCATTAGTCATTTAGTATGATAATCTGGTAATTTTTTAGCAAGTAATTAGACTCTGGATCATACATCACATAGCTAAACCGTTTATTATTGATTCCCTAGTTTTAAAAATTTCATTGTTAATATATGTTAGAGCTCAAAAACAAGGATAAAAGTAGCCGGTTAGTTTAGTTCTTATCTTAATTAGTTGTAATCATAGAATTAATATTGATTTTCTTGTACAGTGATCTTCTCTTTCTGATAAATAAAGTGCAATTTTGTTCTAAGTATATATGTTTGTTTCATTATAAAATTCTCCACCTCCATTTTAGTTACTGCTATTTCATTCTGGTTTGGGCCCTATGTATAACGTGGGCCTGAATTTCCATTTGGACTTGTCCAATTCGTTGACTGATATCCAGAAGATCGTTTGGGCTTTAAGGCCTGGATCGGCCCTTTGTAGGTTGTATAAATGACTGAAGACCAGGCCCAATAACAAATTTCGACGGGCCTGGAATGTTTAATGTTACGAAATCGATTAAGGCAAAAACAATACATAGCAAATGTAGTCGAAGAAAAATAGGATCGGACTTTAACAAATTAAATTGGGATGAGCCTCGCCCGAATAACAACGGGGCCCCTTTTAGTAATGATATAATACGATTAGACTCGGGATGACTATTAGTTAATTCCATAGTCATACCCAAAATAATTAAAAGCCGATAGACTATCTTTAGGCACGATTTTAATATACCTTCCTATAAACGAGTGTGCACCTGGTGCGACTCAAATCCAAATCTCGGTAAAGCTGAAATACACCAAAATTCATAGGCGTACTGGTTGCGGTATGACTCGAGGTGTGTTTTCGCAATATCGCAAATCCCTAAAAAATAATATTTAATGTAAAAGAACATTATGTTGTTAAAACCTAATATTGAGTCAAACAAAAGTCAAGAACGACAGTGGAGCGACCGTGCTAAAACCACGGAATCCGGGAATGCCTAACACCTTCTCCCGGGTTAACAGAGTTCCTTATCCGGATCTCTGCTTCGCAGACATTTATAAGAGTCAAAATTCCTCGGATTTGGGATTAACCGGTGACTTGGGACACCATTATCATTCCCAAGTGGCGACTCTGATTAATCTCTAATAAAATCCCGAACCGATTGTCCTTTAATTGGAAAAACTCCTTCCCTTACGTTATTTTATCCGTTCCGGGTATTTGAGCGTCGGGGTATACCCTACGAGCGTATTTATATGCTTTAAGTGTTGGGGTAGTAAAAATGGGAGGTGTGACAGCAACCATCCGTATGCCTAATCTATTTGGCTAGCAGTTAGTGATCGCAAGTATATGATCCAACCTTTTGATCCTTCTGGCAACTTAACTTCTTTTGTTCTCTGATTCACGTCCAAGCAACGGTCGTAGTCAATATAATCCGGTCAATTAAGTCCAGAGTTGATCCCACAGGGAATTAACCTATCAACTGCAACTTTCACAACCCAAGAACACTTCTGAAGCAGCTTCTCACAATTTGAGTATATTTTTGTGGATGTTTTCTAACAACTAACTTTTGCAATAATTAAAGACTTGAATGAAAGAATTGAATGTTGGGTAAAGAATAAAGAGAAAGACTAAGGTATTGATTTCCCCTATTGATGGAATCCCTTCTGTTTATGCTCATACAAACTGTCAATATTATTCTATCAATCATGAATGCTATTTTTACCGAAATTCTCTCCCGAGCAACTACAATAATTTACGAGTCCACTCTCCCGAGCTACCGTAGCAAGCTTTAATTTGAATAGTTCACTTTAGATTGCACCCAATGTTTCGTTATTCCTAATCCCACATTTACGCCTAAAATTATAGATTCCTTCAATAATATATGTGTGGTGTTGTTCAACAATATACCTAAATATGCACTCTTTTCCAAGTTATTCACACTAAATAGGCATAGCTAATTGGGGATCCTACCAATTAACTACAACAAGAACGAAGTTGAACAAATAGAAATCTAGCTAACACTTTGTAATCACATAACCCAGAAGTTCATCACTCAATAGGTTCCATCAAAACCTTAGATAAAGAATTTGCTACTCATAATCAAAGAAACAAGAATAGTAATTGAATTCATAATCAAAGATTCAATGTAAAAGAAAGAAAGATATTGAGAGAGTTCTCTCTTGCTAGTTTTCTTGCAAAAGTAGTGAATAATACAATGCTTGCTTCTCTTGGGTGAATCTTAACATTATATAGAGGGTTTAGGTTACAAAAATTATTATTGACAAGTTTAGCCTTAAAATTTTCGGCCTCGCCCGAGGTCCGTCCGCGGTCGCGGATGGACCGCAGAAAATCCACTCCTCTGAACTTCAAAATCTTCTGCATGCCTCTTCTGCCTCGGTGCCACTGCGGTATATCACCCTGTTCCAATTAGAACTGGGAAAATCTCAAAACATGAAACTTGTAGACCTTTGAGTTAGCTTTTCAACCATATATTATGTAGCTAAAACGGAGTTCTGAACAAAACGCTATGTCCAATTTACCAAACAGTGTGCAATATGCCTCATCGAGTCTTCGTTTGTACTAAACTATCAAATATGACCCCCGAACACGATCCCGGCTTATTTCCTTGAGCTTTTACTCAGACTTTAAAGCTACAAATCACTTAAATTCATGCCATAACATCTATATAGCTTGAAATCACACCTTCCCGACTATTTTCAGCATAATTTCTTGACTTGTACCAACTTTGGCCTTTTTCACCATCTTTTGACTCCAAAACTTGTTCTTTCAGTCTTTATTAGCTCATGTGTACCTATAACACACTAAAAACACTAATAAAAGCATTTTTTCATCATAAACAACATCAAAACAACAATAAAGTGTGATTATTTATGGCATAAATATAGTCAAATTCACCTATTATCAATACCCTACACTTACACCTCTGCTCGTCCTCGAGAAACCTTAATCACACTTTAGGTCAATTTTTGTTAATGCCTCCCCAAAAATATGTCACAAAAGCTATCTTTCATAATTAACCTAAGACATGCACAATCCTTACCCAACTGTAAACTCAAATGCCAACACATTATTGCTTACTCTAGTTATTATCACAGACTTGTAAATTTACCTTTTTCTTCCAGAGTAACATGCCCTCATACAATTTATTGAGAGAAGTTCCCACACATAAACAATTTAGAACATGGAACTTATAGATATAGGAAATATTTCACTCACTCTCAACAAAGAACATTCATATGCATACAGACACACCATAGGCTTGCCTCTAGTGTAGTACTCCACTAATCGAGTTATTTAATCACAGATCAAGAAGGCTTTAAGGGTTGTAATGTTGGCTAAGGGACGGGTAGGATACTTTTTGTTATAGTGGCTAACATCCCTAAGCACTTTCATTCTTTTTCACAACATCCCTTTTAGCTTTCTCCCTTATGTCTCCCCTAACCATTCCTTCACCTTTATTTACTTTTAATCCCCAATTTTCTTTTGTTGGTGTAACTGGTCTTTCTATTTTACATATATACATTGATTTTTTTTCCAAAGCTTGTAGCATTTACAGTATTTTGCCAGTTCACCATTTTTTTTATCATTCATTCTTGATTTTCCATTTTTTCAACTTCCCTTAACCCCACACTTAGACTTTTGCATACTCATTACAACACAAGTGCTTCTAGGAGGTAAAGTAGAAAAATATATGATTTCGATTTTTCATGAACATTCAAGGGTTATCAAAGAATAGGCTTTAAGCTCAAAGGGGTTAACTAGGATATTATGTACAGGTGAATTCATGTCTTGTTGATTTATGGGGTTACACAAAGAAATGCCTCTATAATCTCTACAACCAAACAACTTCTATTTCGCTTTGCAAACAGTCTAGGTATCATGTAAAACATATAATCTAAGTAAAATCTCACACACACTTAGCATGCAACTCCTTTAGAATCTGGTTCATCTACAGAGTCCTATCAATGTTCATGCAATCTATATTGTGCAATTTAAGGCATATCCTAGAATCTACAGTCAAGCTTAGATAATACATTCTCAAGGTTCATTTTAGTTTTGCTAATGTGCATACTTGGGGTTACATGTTAACCTTTGCCCTCTAGTCCTAAAAAAGAAAAATCTACCTAACCCGGTTCAATAAAAATCCTTAGAAAAGAACCACGGTCAAAAGAAAAACCAAGGGGGAGGTGATACACTACCTAGAAAAAGAAAAGAAAAGAAAGAAAAATTCCTACATGGACTACTTCCCTCAAAAGTATTTGTCCAAATAGTCCGTCATCAGAAAGAGCCTTCAACTAATATTTTTGGATTTTTCAGATTTTTGATTTTTTTGTGTTTTTATTCCGACTTAGACCCTTAAGAAACCCGTCTCCAAGTGTCCACCATCGGGCCAAGCCAACTAATATAATTTACAGCTAAATCTACTATGTACAACATACAATACAAGATAAGTCTCCCACCTCACACTTAAAATTATGCCATGTCCTCATGGCATAATAATTAATGTACATCACAGAAGGGTGAGAAAACTTACCTGGGACCTACCCCGTGTCTAGCAACTTTATCACTTTCTTTTTCACCATAACATTCATGTTCAGGTTCAGCCTTCTTTTGCGTTTCCTGTAGGGTTTGTGTCCCTCTTCCAGGAGAATCTTGTGCATGCAGTATGCGGGGATGATCCCCTTTATGTCTGCCATGGTCCAACCAATAGCAGTTTTACATTCCTTGAGTACCTGTAATAGCTTTTGAGCCTGCACATCTAGCAAACCAGATGAGATAATAACATGTAAAGTGGAGTTAGGACCTAGAAATTCGTACCTAAGATGAGCTGGTGGTGGCTTAAGCTCCAGCTTTGGTGGCTCTTCAATGGATGGTTTTGCTGGAGGGGTCTCTCTCTTTTCTAAGTGTAGAGGTTCAAACTCCAACTCTCTATCCCAAAATTCTTTACCGTCCAGAGTTAGCACCCACTCTACCAGGCTTTAACCATTTACCTTTTCTAAGTTCATCAGGCATGCCTGAAGTGGATCTTCAACAGTCAATTCTACATCATCTGTCTCCATTATCACATCTACCGCATTAATGAGAGAGCAATTCGCGAACTCACTAGGGTGCCTCATGGATTTTTGCACATTCAATATGATCTCCTCATCATTCAACCTCATCTTGAGTTCCCTAGTCTCACAATCAATTAATACTCTCCCTGTGGCTAGGAATGGTCTTCCTAAGATTATAGGAATTTCCTCGTCCACCTTGTAGTCAAGAATAACAAAATAGGCGGGAAACACAAACTTCCCCACCTGGATGAGAACATCATCCAATATACCAAATGGACGCTTAACCGTCCTGTCAGCAAGCTGTAGTAACATGGAACTAGGCCTGGCTCTCCCGATGCGAAGACTCTTATAAATCACCAAGGGCATAAGTTTTATACTTGCCCCCAAATGACACAATGCCTTCGCAAAGGCAAAGTTTCCTATAGTGCATGGAATGGTGAAGCTACCTGGGTCAAATAGCTTATCAGCAATGGGTCTAGAAACCAGTGCACTACAATTCTGAGTAAGAGTCACGGTGGCCAAGTCTTGGAAATCAAATTTCCACGACATCAAATATTTCATCATCTTAGCATACCCAGGCATTTCTTTCAAATCTTCAATTAAAGGAATGTTTTTACCTTGATTTGCTTGAGCATATCAAAGAACCTTTTGTATTGTTCTTCTTTCTGGTGCTTGGACAATGTTTGTGGGATTGGTGCTGGAGGCCTCTTCTTCCCAATCACTTGGGACTTTTCTTTCTCTATCACTTGCTCCTCAACCGGCTGCTCTACCGGTTCAGCTACATTCTTCGTTCCCTACTGCACATCTTTATTTTCAGTTACTTGCAGGACTGTAACTTCTATCAACCTAGTGGACTCATCCAATTCAATGGGCACTGGAGTGAGTGTCTCAGCCTGTAAATTGCTTCTCTCTCTTTCCTGTTCAGCATCAAGATCTCTTCCACTTCTCAGATTAACAGCCATCAGCTGCTTTTGGATTTGATCCTTTGGGTTTGTTTGTGTATCTGCAGTCAATGTCCATTGAGGAAGATTGTTAAGTGACATAGCAATCTGGCCCACCTGTACTTCAATATTCTTGATAGCTGCATCATGTGCATCTATCCTCTCACTGGTTTTGGCATGTGACCCAATTACCTGGTGCATCATAGCTTCCAACCTTGCGAACCCATCGTCATGTCTACCCCCATGCTGTAGTGGAGGTGGATGATACCCCTGATGCTAGTTGTTGAAATTTGGAGGTCTAGGATATGAAGCCATGTTGTTTGGTGGCCTCATACCTGCTGCATTGTACTGTGGCTGAGGAGGCCTGTACTACTGTGGAGCCTGCTGACCCCAACTCTGGTTACCCTATCGATGCCCTCCATAATTAGCCACATAGTTCATGTCTTCATGCTGGTGCTGATGTTCTTGGTCTGCAGCCCATGGATTACCTATGGGTTGGTTAATGCAAGATGTGCATAAATCACCATTGGTAGTGTCTACAATATGAACCTGCTGCTTGACACCTAATTCTTCCACCTTCTTCGTCAGGATGCTCATTTGTGTCAATAAAGTAGCCACGTTCTCGTCCAGTGTGTTGGAAGTATTCAGAGGTATAAAGTGTACCACTGGAGTGATGGGAGTATTCCTGGTCGTCCACCCAGAGTTTTGAGCCATCTTGTCAAGCAAATTTTGGCTTTCTCTCCAAGTCTTGCTCAGAAAATCCCCACCTGCTGAGGCATCTACTATATTCTTCATATTGTTTGAAAGCCCCATGTAGAACCTTTGACACAACATCTGCTTAGGAACCCCATGGTGAGGACACATAACAAGCATACCTTTGAATCCGCCACAAGTTTCATGTATTGTCTCCATTGGTTTCTGCTTGAAGCTCACAATCTCATCAATTTGCTGAGCTGTCTTGTTAGGTGGATGAAAGTTGATGTGGAATTGCTTGCCTAACTCATCCCCTGTTGCAATATAGTTTATGGGGAGTGAGTTTAGCCATACCTGTGTAACCCCTATAAATGAGAATGGAAATAGCAATAGTCTGATGGCTTCCAGTGTCACATTTGGTTGCCTCTGCGTCTTGCATATAGAGAGAAAGTGCTTCAGGTGCTGTTGTGGGTCTTCAACAAGAGTCCTACAGAATAATCCCTTGTTTTGCAACAAGTGTAGCATGTTGTTAGTAATCTGGAAAGACTCAGCTTGAATCACTGGCACAATAATGGCAGCTGCCAAATTATCCGCGGTTGGTTGTGCCTAGTCAAATAATGCACCTTCCTGCGCCTCCTGTGCGTTCAACCCAGCTTGCTGGTTTGGGTCATTCACGTCTCCCATGTCGAAAGTTTAATTGGTTGCTGAGATTGCTGAAGTTGTTTAATTGACCTGTTACGTGCCTGGAAAGTTTTCTCTGGGTCTGAGAGTCCTTCAATTAGTTCTCCAGTCCTTGTAGAGTTTCTAGGCATGCACCTAAGTATCCAACTCAAAAACCGTCATAAATTTCAATGTAAAGTGTAGAAAGAACCTGACTACACAATAATCTTTTAGTTATGTCAATGGCGATTGATAATTCCGTTAATTCCCCAGAAACGGCGACAAAATTTATTCACGTCCAAGCAACAAACGTAGTCAATATAATGCGGTTAATTAAGTCCAGAGTCGATCCCACAGGGAATTAACCTATCAACTGCAACTTTCACAACCCAAGAACACTTATGAAGCAGCATCCCACAATTTGAATATATTTTTGTGGATGTTTTCTAACAACTAACTTTTGCAAGAATTAAAGACTTGAATGAAAGAATTGAATGTTGGGTAAAGAATAAAGAGAAAGACTAAGGTATTGATTTCCCCTATTGATGGAATCCCTTCTATTTATGCTCATACAAATTGTCAATATTATTCTATCAATCATGTACGCTATTTTTACAGTAATTCTCTCCCTAGCAACTACAATAATTTACTAGTCCACTCTACCGAGCTACCCTAGCTAGCTTTAATTTGAATAGTTCACATTAGATTGCACCCAAGGTTTCGTTATTCCTAATCCCACCTTTACGCCTAAAATTCTAGATTCCTCCAATAATCTAGGTGTGGTATTGTTCAACAATATACCTAAATATGCACTCTTTTCCAAGTTTTGCACACTAAGTAGGCATAGCTAATCGGGGATCCTATCAATTAACTACAACAAGAACGAAGTTGAACAAATAGAAATCTAGCTAACAATTTGTAATCACATGACCCAGAAGTTCATCACTCAATAGGTTCCATAAAAACCTTAGATAAAGAATTAGCTAGTCATAATCAAAGAAACAAGAATAATAATTGAATTCATAATCAAAGATTCAATGTAAAAGAAAGAAAGATATTGAGAGAGTTCTCTCTTACTAGTTTTCTTGCAAAAGTAGTGAATAATACAATGCATGCCTCTCTTGGGGAATCATATCATTATATACAGGTTTTAGGTTACAAAAATTGCATATTGACAAGTTTAGCCTTCAAATTTTTGGCATCGCTCATGTTTCGTCCGCGGTAGCGGATGGACCGCAGAAAATCCACTCCTCTGAACTTCAAAATCTTCCGCAGACCTCTTCTGCCGTGGTTCAACCAAGGTCGCGGTGAAACCGTGGTATTTCACGCTCTTTGAGTTAGCTTTCTAACCATATATTATGGAGCCAAAACGGAATTCTGAGAAAACAGTTATCTCCAATTTACTAGACAGTGCACAATATGCCTCATCGCGTCTTCGTTTGTACTAAACTATCAAATTTGACCCCGAACACGATCCTGGCTTAATTCCTTGAGCTTTTACTCAGACATCAAAGCTCCAAATCACTTAAATTCATGCCATAACATCTATACAGCTCGGAATCACACCTTCCCGACTATTTTCAGCATAATTTCTTGACTTGTACCAACTTTGGCCTTTTTCACCATCTTTTGACTCTAAAACTTGCTGTTTTAGTCTTCATTAGCTCAATTGTACCTATAACATGCTAGAAACACTAATAAAAGCATTTTGTCATCATAAACAATATCAAAACAACAATAAAGTGTGATTATATATGCCATAAATATAGTCAAATTCACCTATTATCATTCTCACATAAAATTCTTCAATACACGTCTTTTCAGATGATCCGTAACTTGAGAACTGAGGGTGGCGGCACAAATGCTCTATCATCCACATTTGGAGAATTAAATTGCATCCCTCGAAGAAGTGATGTATTGTATTACAGGATGTGAGGGCACGGAAGATATCGGCCACTATCATCGGTGCCAGTGTGTTATTGTCTTGCACAATGAGAGTACTGGCAATTTTGGCGACTCTAATATCAATATTTCCATCTTTCCTCGGGAATATGATCAATTCCAAAAAGGCCACCATAAAGGCGAAGCACCAATATTCCTCCCACTTAACCCGGTTTGCTTTGCTGCAGAGTTTGTTTGTTGGGTCATTAAATCCCCCAATATGACCATATCTGTGGTATATAAAACTCATAGTACAGAAACCATGAGCCAAGTCTTCATTGTGAACGTTTCTGGCAATCTTTAGGTAGTCGAGGAATCTATGCACTGTAATAGCCCTTGGAGCCACCAGATACTTGTCCTTTAGAGGAACCTCGCCTTTCCCGATGTAATAAGCAACTTCTTCCAATGTCGGCGTGAGCTCAAAATTTGAGAAGTGGAGCACATTATGTGCAGGATCCCAACAAGCAATGAGAGCCCGAATAATATCACCCTGAGGTATTATGTCCATCAACCCAGTAAGATCTTTTAGGGTATCTATTGACCCAAACTTGTCTCTCTTGGCCTAGATCGTTCCACCATAACCGCAACTCCAAAGGGATTTTGTTCATTAGTACAAAGGGTTCATTTTGTATTGTGCTCATCCTGCACATTTATTAAAGGCGATTTTATTCAAAAAGGAAAATATTTTTCAACGACAATTTTTCATTATTCTGAAAGAATTAACCTTTCCATATTTCATTTGAAAACTTAAAGGATATTATTTAAAAAGGAAAAGAAATGACTTCGAAGCGGCCATTTTTTGCAAAAACAGCCTTTCGTCGTCCTTTCGCAACATTCGGCTATTTTCAAAAATAGCATCACTTCGATTTATTGAGAATTCGACATTTTTATGGTCATTGTTTGAAAGGGGTGGTTGGACACGTCAAGGGTTGTCTACGTATCTCACCTAGTGGTGATAGTCAAACCTGCATAGTTGTGATGACCCAAAGGGTCATCACTTATTTTATTAATCATTTCGAGCCTGAGGCCTTGAAAACCTCATTCCATGTTGCCTCGATTTACGTGCACAATCCGAGCATGTAGCCGGAAAGATGTTGTGATAGAAAATATGAATTCTATGAGAAATTTGGATAAAAATGATATTAATATTGATATGGTTGACTTCGGTCAACATTTTTGGTAAACGGATCCGGACCCGAGATTGGATGGTCCCGAGAGGTCCGTAGGAAAATATGGGACTTGGACATGCGTCCGGAGTCGAATTCCGAGGCCTAGAGCCCAAGTTATGAATTTTCCTATGAAATTGTTTTTGATGTAATTGTTAAAGGAAAATGAATTAATTGACCTTGGTATCGGGCTCGTATTTTGGTTCCGACGCACGGTACAAGTCTTAAATATTATATATGTGATTTCTGTAAAGTTTGGTGACATTCGGATGTCGTTTGAGAGGTTTTGGATCTTGAGTTCCAAGTTTGAAAGTTTTGAAAACCAAAAGTATGAAAATCATGAATTTGAGGCTTGATTTGATGAAAACGGTGTGATATTGGCGATGTGATCGCACGAACAAGTTCATAATGTGTTTCTGAGGTTGTGTACATGTTTGGTTTGGAGCCCGGGGGGGCTCGGGTAAAGATTTGATAGGCCGTTGGATTAAATTCTGAAATGTTGCACTGCTGGTTTTTCACCCAGCTGTTGGCTTCGCAATTGCGAAGTATTTCTCGCAATTGCGAAGGGGGCAGTACAAGGCAGGGCTCGCAAACGCGAACCCTGATCGCAAATGCGAAGCCCCATTGACCCAGCCTTGTTCGCAAATGCGAACAATTTCGCAAATGCGAACAATTGTTCGCAAATGCAAACCTCCCTTTGCACTATCTATGTTCGCAAATGCGAACAATGCCATTTACTGCCTGTGTTCGCAAATGCGAACATTAGTTCGCAAATGCTAACACTGCCCTTCCCAGCCTTGTTCGCAAATGCGAACATATGTTCGCAAATGCGAAGCCCCAAGCTTTGCCTTGGCTTCGCAAATGCGAACAAAAGTTCGCAAATGCGAACTTCCCAGCCTTAGCTTATTTTTCAAACTCCAGAAATTGGTCGGGGTTCGCAATTGCGAACCCTTGTTCGCAAATGCGAACACAGAGACCTGTAAAACACGATTTTCGGTTCATTTCTTCACTTTTTACAAAACAAAAACACCCATTTGCGATTCTTCACGGATTCCTTCTTCATCAAAACAATTGTAAGTCACTTTTTACTTAATTCTTTCAATTCCTAACATCATTAAACATGTTTTTCATTAGAAATCAAAGGTTTTCATGGTAGAATTTCTTGTTTTTGTTAGAATATAGGGTTTTTTCATAAATTGGGAAATTAGACCTCGAATTGAGGTCCGATTTTGAAACAAATTATATACATGAACTCGTGGGGGGATGGGTAACCGGATTTTGGTCCTAACCCCGAGTTCCGACCATGTGGGCCCGGGGTTGAAATTCACTATTCCGGGCAAAATGTTGTAAAAGTTGTATTGGTCTTAAGAATTAGTTTGTTGAGTAGTATTGATGATATTAAATCAATTGTGTATAGATACGATTGGATTGGAGCCAAATTTGAAAGAAAAACACATTTCCACGGATTGAATTGTTCATAAACATTCGAGGTAAGTGTTTGTTCTATCCTAGCTTGAGGGAATAGGATTATGTGTTATGTGTTATGTGATCGAGTGCGGTGTATGGGCTGTGGTGACGAGCATCCATACACTGGCGTCTAGTATGACCGTGAGTCGTTGGAAAATGATTATTTTGAGATATATTACGGATGAATTGTTATTGTTCTCCCTTGTCGGGACTTGTTGTGAAGATGATTATTGATTGCCCTTGTTGGGACAGTTTATGAATTACTGCTTCTTTATTTGCCCTTAACTGTGATTATTATTCGGGTAAGGAAGAGTGATAATGCACGAAGGGTGATGCCGTGCCATGTTTATTTATTTATGCACGAAGGTTAATGCCGTGCCATGTTTTATTGATTATGCACGAAGGATCATGACGTGCCCTGTTATTGAACCATGTACGAAGGATCATGCCGTACTATGGATGTGAGGATGAGAGTAAAAGCACGAAGGGTGATGCCGTGTACTTTATTTGGTGAGGATGAGAGTAAAAGCACGAAGGGTGATGCCGTGCAACTGCTTGCTATTCCTTGACTTGATATTTCTTGTGTTTACATTATACTTTGTTTTCCTTGTGAACTTACTAATTGTTGTTAATTGTTGAATTCTTTGAGATATTCCTTATTATGTTATTACTTGGTTATTTCTTGTTATTCTGTGGTATACATATATATATTGAATTGCACAGGTTTATGTGGGTGTCTGGTCCTAGGCTTGTCACTACTTCGCCGGGATAGGCCAGGCACTTACCAGCACATGGGGTCGGTTGTGCTGATGCTGCTACACTTCTGTGCGTTTTTGCACAGGTCCAGGTTACGATCAGGAGCAGCAACAGCAGTAAATAGATTGCGTGGGAGTTGATCATATTTGAGACCGAGGTAGCTTGCAGACGTCCGCAGGCCCGGCGTCTCTCTCTTTATTTATGTTATTAGGTGGAGTCTCTTTGTTCCGAGACAAACAGAATTGTGTTATATTTCTTTCAGACTTTTATGTGTAGTATTCCATAGTAGTTTGTGAGTTGGTGACTCCACGTCTTGGGTAGAGGATTTCAGTATGATTTTCACTTTGTAATTAGTTATTTCTATTTCGATAAAGTATTCCGCATTTATTTAATTAAAATTGTGTTAAAAACAGGATAGTATGAATACAGTGGCTTGC